>PPHD01004619.1:0-16807 GCA_002909625.1 Bambusicola thoracicus | reverse complement strand
CCCCCCCCCCCTTATCTTTAGCCTTTTCTCATAAGAGTTACGTAGAGTGCAACTTGGCTGTCCAGCCATGTTTGCATGTGCCTCTGTGTCCAACGGCAATGCTCGTGACCTGATTATATCATTATGATTCGAACAGCACACAAAGCTAGGAGAAAAAATAAAAACCAAAGAAATGCACAAATTATTAGATATCAGTAGAAGAGCTGCACGCCGGTTTTTAACCCGCGGCATGATCTGCGTTGACCCCAGTCTTGCTTCATCTTCTGCTCTCGCTATGGGCATGGGCAGGGCATGGGCTGGCAGTCCCTGGCTCTCCAACACTGGGCTCACCCTGTTCATGGTGTGAGGGCATCACTGGGGCCTGGGGATGCTGGGAGGGAAGCGAATACAAGAGGGGTACAAGGTGAGGGAACTCTTGCTGCATTGAGGTGGAGGAAGGAGGAGGGCATAGCACTGTGCCAAGACCATTTTGCTTAGCCAAGTCCCTGAAGATGGGAGGACAGAGAGGACAAGGAGGGTGAAGCCCTTATCCACTTCCGGATTCCTGCCCCACAAGGTTTCCTACTAAGGAGTCAGCATTTGGGCAATTCCTGTTACTTTCTTAGCGTTCTTGATCAAGAAGGGCTCAAATGGCATTAGAAATGGTTAGGGAGGGACAGCGAGGCACAGACTGAGGTTTTGTGCACTGAACTTTTGTTGGGTGATGAACTGGAAGATAATTTATTTGTGTGAGAACATTTGGTTAGATCAGTGTCATTTGGAACATTTGAGAGAGGCATTCGGTCCATAGCCTGCATTCATGTTACTTAAGTAGAAACAGCTCTTGGTTTCAGAATTGGAGCTGGTTGGAAGAAAGACTCCTGTCAGACCAATAAATGAGTGCGTGGAAACATCAGTGCCAGGAAAACATGAGTTTAAATTATCAAAAGTAAACACTTGGGTTAATATGGCCTTTTTCTTTCTTCTCTTTTTCAGTTAAGGATACCAACTTTTCTTCATGGTTTGGAGTAAGGAAAATTTTAAAATCCTGAAAGTTCTCATAGAGTAGGAAATTCATTTCCCATTCTGTGCTAAGACACAGCTATACAGCAGCCTCTTATATTTATCTTCCTATGCTTCTATGCAGGATAAGCAGGAATATAAATCTATAAGTGAAGCGACAGGTTAATATAAATGGTTTGAGTGAATCTCTTCCCTGATCATTTTTTCCTTCCCTTGCTTCACGTCACCGTATGAAAAATCTCATGGCAGCGACAAAATGTATGGTAATAGTTCAGAACAAAATTGAAAAATTTCCGAAAGTTGAACTGGAAGCATTTTTGTCTGAGTTTGTAGGGAGTATTTTGTATGTTTCAAAGTTTAGGAAACTTTTATGACAACCAGATAAATTATGAAACTCTATGAACATGGAATTAAATGGAGTCTGAAAAGTGACAAACAGGGAGAAGAGAGAGCATATAATTTTAGAACACAAAAAGGAAACTAAATTTGAAAAATTGCATTAGTATATCATTTCCAGTATGTAAGCCATTAGAGAAAAAGTGTAAATTACACCCTGTAACAAAGTAAAAATGTTTTCAATGTTTAAAGGTAATTTTGTATTACTGCTACTATTACTTAAACTCTTAGCTCTTATAAATATCTAAAGACAGGACCCCTGGTGATATTACCTGTGTCTTAGGCAAAGAGCAACAATTTCAATTCCATTCAACTACATTTGTATTTTGCCAAGTGCTATCAAGCACTGAGTTGCATAATTTGCTATCTAAAGTGAAATAGATATTTTTCGTGCTGCACATTTATCACTCTCCTGTGGGCCTCGTTACTGACAATCAAATCATAAAAGATGTTCAAAATTGTCATGATGCACTTATTTTCTCATGATATTTGATACAAATAGTTTCTTCTACAAAAATGGCCTTTTTTTTTTTTTTCCTTTTTGCCATAGCATTTTGAGTGTGGCTCTTAAAGGAACAGGATCCGTTATTTAGCAGATTCTATACAGACATTTGAAAAAAAAACAGCTTTTGATAACCCATCCTATTTCGAAGTATATCACTGGGGTCTCATTCCTGGGAAGGGAAGTGTAAGCTGATCACATAGCAAAATAAAAATGCAGACAAAATGCTATTTGCCCCCATATTGCATTATTGCAATATATGCAAATTGCGTTATTTTTGTATTATTATTTTCTGTCCTTCAGTACAACCTCAGACACTGTGTAGGTAGTTCTAATTTGCAGAACAGCAGCGGTGCTGAGGGCCGTAACACCCACATCATCCAGGCCGCTCCAAAACAAACCTCATCAGAGTTCTGGGGGCTTCACTACAGGATCCTTAATTCCTTTGGCCCATTGCATCCCCTCCGATGTGACTGATAAACCCGCCCTGAGAACTTCTCCTAAACCATGGTAGGACTGAGAACATAAAACTCATGTCATGGGAAGCCACCGGGCCTCCACGCATGAGGGAACCTCCAGGTGGTTGGAGCTCTCAGGTGGGTTTGTGTCCATCATGGAGAGGATATGTGGAGGTGTCTTCTGCAGGGCACCACGCAATGACCATGTGCCGACTTCAGAGCCAGCTGTGCTTTTAGAAGAGCATGTACAGCTGTGTCCCCAAACCAAGGTAGCAGTTCACCGCATTGAGCTTGGAAGCATGCTTTCATTTTCCACAGTAGACCCAACAGATCTCTCTTTGAGCAGCCGGTCTCAAAACAGAAAGGCAGGAGGCAGAATGGCAGGAGGATGCCTGCCTGCTCTGTGAGTTTTCGCTGCATTTTAAGCAAGAGACATCTTGAGGTTTGTGCTTACCCAAATACTTATGCTTGCAAAAGCAAAGCCCATAAACATTTGTTTAAGGCTGCCCTGACATACAGAGTATTTAAACTTTTCACTGCTGCTGCTTGTGAGACATATCAAAATGTACATATTTTCCCCAAGATTTTATTCCCCGCACCCTCCTCTATGATTTGATGTGCCAGTTACAAACTGATGGTCTCTGAGGTGGTGATGGAGATGGGTGATTCGTGGTAGAAATACGGCACCGCTGACCTCATCCGCAGGAACAGCTGATGTTACAGTAAGAAGATGCTGGATATTTATTTGTAGGTATAAGGGAGAAATATATTTGTTAGTGAAATGGAGCCTGCTGCAGAGTGCATAAAGGTGAATTATTTGTCAGAAGACTGAAGGAGGTTTATGCAATATAGTATTATTGAGCCGGGCTATTAGCAGAGTGAATTGCTATTGTGACATGCCATTAAATTGTTTTTAGTGTCCACAAAGGTATCATTCTGGAGCAGACTTGGTTAGTAACAAAGTTATATATTTACTGGACAGCAGGAGATCTCGGAATAAAAATTGTCTGTCTGACCATAAAGTAAAGGAGAAGAGAGTTCTGTGCTGGAAAAGTTGACCTTTCACGCCTGTTGTGAGCACTGCTGAAGTCACCCAAAAGATGTTAATAACTTTCCCTCCCATCCTGACACAAAAGCAGGTTGCAAACTGCTAGCAGAGAGCAGGGCTTGAGAAACCACAAGCAGCACAGGTAGCAACACTAAGGCTGATTGCAGCGTTCCGCCTTTACCTTCAGAAAATGCATCACATTACAGCGTTCAGTCCAATGCCCTTAATTTAATCACATTTATATTCTGATTGGAAAAAGAAGAAACGTTTGCCACAATTAACATTCAATTTAACAATGCAAAAAAGAAAGAACTCGAAATTTGTTTAGGAAAAAAAAAATTAAATGTATGTATATGTGTATATAGTTATACATATTAGATTAAATGTTTTAGAACATAAATCAGTGAAAGAAAAGTAATAAATAATGCATGGTGAAAATGTGATAATGTTTATTAAGAAGCAACAGCCTTGTCATCTTCATTTTCTTCTTCAGTGATTCTCCCCTCAAAGGGTTCACTCATTTGGGACTCCCTGCAATTTAGCCCGAGGCCACTCTCTCTAATTCTAGGTTGGAAATATACCTGCTTTGCAAAAATAAGTTAAAAGCAGAACAACTGTGCGCACTGAAGGTCTCCCCATTAAGCTCCTTAAAGGCCAGATAGAGAATTTTATGCTCTTGTTGCTGTGGAAATCTGGAGGCAGACAATAGCAGTCCAGAGGGAGACAGGGAAGGTGCAGGGACAGGAAACGTGTGGCGCTCACAGCCCAGGCTGCGGGGTGCAAAGCCTGCCTGCTGCTCAGCACTCTGCCATCCCAGGCTGCGACACGCACAGCCCCAAACTCTCCTCCTGCCTGCAGGAAAAGCTTCCTGCGAAGCAGTGACACAGCCCTGCTCACACCCACCCAAAGGGTGCCAGCCCTCCTGCTTGGAGCTCCGTTCAGCACCGCAGAAACCCCTGCCCTGCTTGGGGATCCAGCAGCTGCTGGGCAGCCGCAGTGCAGGGATAGGAGACGGGGAGAGCGCAGAGATGCGGAATATTATTATTCATTACAGCGTTGTTTGTAATCAGGCACCTTTGCCCTTCTTATTTCTTTGTCTAATCTTTTGTCCCTCGCTGGAATAATGAGGAAATTTAGACTACCAGTTAAAGAACTTTAGTACCGATAATTCGCTGTAGCTAAAACAATATGTTGACGTTAGTGTGCTGTGACATATAAGCTGCTTAATTAGAGTTGCCATTTAATCTGTTTCTGCTCATTCATTTGCACTTGACTAATATAGGAAAGAAAGTATACCCACCTAGGTTTAACAAACAGGAGTAAATCCTCGTGGTGTGGAAAGCAGACTGTAAGGATGCGTGTGCAGAGCAGGCACCAAATCCGTTCTGTTCCTTCTCTCACATGTGTGAAGGCAAAGAGATCTGCAGCTGAACATGTGCTACTGTGCACAGATGTAGGTTCTCATTTCCAAATGTCTCCCGCAGTGGATACCATTAGCTTGCCAGTATATTTATGTTTTTATTATTTACTCGGGCTTTCCGTGGGACATAATTCTAAGTTATCCTTCTGTGGTTTATTAGAATCTATGGGATTTTATTCATCAGCACAGCAAGGCTTTTGCAAAAAGTAAAAAATACTCACCGTGTTCGCTGTGCATAAATAGATCAAGAAGATACACTTGGACTTTGGAATTAAGACAGGGTGGATATGCATTACAGAGGTAAAACACAACTTTATACTGTGCAGCAATGGAAGAAGGCATTGGAAGGGTGAAAATTACATTTTCACTCCCTTTAAGGCCCTTTTAACACCTAAGCAGAATTAGCATCTCTTCTTCTCAATAAATGAGATAACATTCAAAGTAAAACTTACTTTACTTCCTACTTTTCTTGCTATATAAAATAAAGGAAATGTTCAAAGCTTAAAGAAATGTTAGAGCTGGGTGAAGCACATGTCAGTGAGCCACCTGCACACCTGCTCCGCTCCTCAGGTCATTAATGCAACTGTTCCTCTGCAGAGCAGCAGCACTGGCTGTCGCTAATGAAGTGAGGGTAGGCAAGTATTTTCTTAATAATATATATGAAAGCAGGAGATGGAGTTAATACTGCTGTACTGCAGAGGAAGGAGCTGGAAATACACCACAAAAAGAGAAACCAGTGCAGAATCAGTTTTGAAGATGAAATTCTGACGGCCGCCTCACAATCCAGGATGGGGAGAGCATCCCTGCATCTGTCCTGGGCATAAACTGCAACACCTGCCACTGAGGTGACCCAGTGAGCGGCCCTGCGGCTGACACTGTTACCCAGGGAGAATAATATGCAAATTCTTAAACTTCTGGTTTTCAGTTAATGACAGAAACAGAAGTATCTGAAGTGCTGCAGAAGATCTTGTTCTCAGCCTAATCAGAAGTGGGAGTGCTTGAAATCCCCAACTGCTAATTTTAGTCCAACTTGCAGAGTCAGGAAGGTGGTTTAGATGAGCACGTTCAGACTCCAGCCCTGGAGGCTTTGAAGTTTCAGCTCCCACAAACAACCAAAGCTATCGTGGACACTCCGGGGAAGCAGAAGAGGCTGCTCTGATATTTACTGCCCCGCCGCCCAAGCCTGCCAAGGCCAAGAAATGAGGATAACATAAGAGGAGGAATCAGAGCAAGAAATGTGAGATAAAGTATACTGCAGGGTTCCTCACCTGATAGATTAATTTTTCAGCTTATCTAGAATTGCTATAATCTCAGTTTCATGAGTTGGCAAGTCTAATAATGTTAATTTATAGTAACAAAAGTAAGCTAACACCTGTTTTTTATCCAATTAAGTGAAAACCAGGCCTGTGCTCATAATTAGAAATTTGGTCCAAGCTACCATAAAACAAGTGTATGTTTAAATGAAACAGGTCTGATCCTGGGAGCCAGTAAAGGCACCTTTACACCACTGTATTTGTTAAGGAGGGCTCCACGTGGCCAAAGACACCGCTGCTGTTTAAGACCCCCTGAGAATTGCAGTGCAGCACAGACAAAGATCTTTTGCCACTGTGTCATGAGATGAAGTTAATATTAAAGCTTACTTTCCTTCTGTATTTATTAAACATCCTTACCTAAAACAGTGTCAATTTTAGTCCATTAAAAAGAAATAAGAAAGCCTGCTTTTATCTTCCATCCAGAACCAATTGCCTGAGACCTTTCTGAAAGAAATGAATTTGCTTTAATTATTGATATTAAAATTGTTGAATCGGTATCTAAAACAAAGGATTGAGATTTGCAGTTTAGAGAAGAATCTGTAACAGGAAATTTCTCTTCTATTATGTATATTAGCATCCACAGCTGGGTCAGCAGATGGATGTGTGCTTAGAAGCTTGTAGGCGTTTTTCCCCATAAAACAAAACAAAAATGTTTAAAGCAGGGTGGGCTTTACAGGAGCAGATCAAAATAGATACTCTTCCTTATTGCTTTTTAAAATACAGCTTTATCTGCGTGTCCTGCATTCAGCCAACAGCTACCACGTGCAAGTAGAGCTAACTCCACTACATCTTGCTGTTCTTAAGTCCAGTGGCATTTCAGGATGTTCTTGCAGTGACGCTGTCGTATCTTCTCCTTGCAGTAGGAGTTTTCCTTGCCTTAGGATTTAGGTCTGCTACTTAAGCTGCAAACTTTTTCTCTCTGCAAAAGGACAGTGATTTGATTCCATTCTCACTGATGTAAATCAGTCAATAGGTTCAAACTTTTCTACCTGGGGTAAAGCAGGATAATCAGACTTTATGTGACACTTAGCCACAAACAAGCCAAAAATTATCCTTCTGTACGCACAGTCCCATCTGGAGTAGCATATGAGATTACACACAAATGCAAGTCCGTTCTATTCTGTCAAAATGCAAAGCATCCCCAGAGTAATAGAGGAAAGTCCTTGCAAGCACTGCAGTTTCACTGGTGCTGTCTCGCAGTCTTATGCGCCGTGTAAGACCAAAATGATTGTTTTCAAAAGAAACAATCAGTCAGTAATTGGGGAGTTCACTTTCATCCTCGTACAGGTCAGGCGGCTTGTCTGATTAAACAGCTAGACGCTCCTTAGAGGTGCCTGGCTTTACAGGAGTTGACAACATAATTATCAGTGATGAGCAAACAGGTTTTGCCTAATTTTGAACCCACTCAAATGATCTAATATTGAAATATAGCCTGGAATTTACAACTTACTGAATTTGCAATGTCTGTGTAATTACACTGTAATTATACATTTCCATACTTGCCATAACATCACAAGGAATAATTAGATTGGGTGAGATTTCTGTCCTGACTTGCACTGACTAGTAGTTAAATGCATTGATCCCATTGGTTGATTCAGTGTTAATAAAACTATTGGAAACCAGCCCGACTGAATGTAGCCTGAGTTACAGAGAGCAAAGCGATGACAATAATGAATCACTGGATATAGCATATAACATTTCCCCATCATTTATTTCAGGCATCCTATCTGTTTTAAAAAAGCTCAGCCCGGAACCTTTTGTACAGGTTGTTTACATAGGTTACTCCAGAAGCAGTGCCTCCCGTTTCTTTCCATGGGAACTACAACAAAGAGCACAGTAACGCTATTTGACAGAGCAAATTCTCAGCTACAAAACACAATTTTTCAACACAGTCACCACTATTAGCTGTGCATTTTCTTCAGCAATGAGCAAGAGCCTGCGTGCCACACTCATAACAATGTGCACCAATGGAGGTGATCGCTGTAATGGGACATTGGCAGGAAGGTTCACCCCCTACTGCCACACCACTGACAAATGCCTCTGACACTGTGAGCCAACATCATAAAATAGGAGGCATTACCTTTAGAGCAGTGATCCTCGTGCTTCCCCTCATTGCAATAAAATTCCAGTATTGGAAGAAAATGGGTTGAAGTATGAATATTAGTATAGTTCCTGAATGCACTGGATTGTATTTGTCTTTAGTGTCTCTTACTGGACAAGTTAGTTTGTCTTTTTATGAGTTAATTTTGTTATTGAAGAACTATCTACTAAATGCAAGTTATTAACAATTACTGTTTATGGGCAAACTCATTTGAAAAGCTGAACGCTTAGAGGCTTAAGCTATGATATTTCTTTTGAATGAGTTTTTTAACTGAAGGGTAACTTGTTGATATGTGTTACCACTCATTAATATAATGTCTTTCTCCTAATGTGCACTTTGGTTACATTCATTTGATTTCTTCTGCAGACAAAAGTCTCAAGAAGAGGCATCTATCTGTGGCACCAATAGTGTGTAAAAACATCTATTATGGAAAAAAATGTAACTACATTATACTTTAAGTGCCAGTGTGCTGTAGACCTGAGGAAATAATTCTTATTGATAGAAATAGGTTTTTTTTATGCCTCAGTAATCATTTTGGTCCGTGTGCCGTGGAGGGTCACAGCAAGGGGAAGATTCCCATTTTGGCAGAAAACACGGCAATCTAAAAAACCTTTTTTCTTTTCCATCAGCAAATGGATTTGTAGACAGAGAGTCTCAAAAACGTGTCATCACTAATCAGGATGTCATCAGGCAGATTGTGTCAGCTGGTGGTCATGAGCACAAAAAATGTGGGGGAAGGAGGTACCTCTGTAGAGATGGCACCTCTCCAGAATAGGCAGAAGTGGGATGGACTGCAGTCATCTGGAATGTGATAAGATCGACATCAGTCAGTGTTCTGAATTTGGATGAACAGGAACTCACAGTCAGCCCCCTCACATCCCCACATCCCTGATGAGTTCTGTAACTTCTGGGCTATTGAGCTGCCACTGATCTGTGGTTGTGAGTTTGCCCCACTTTGTATATGTGATCAGACATTTATCAGCAGAGAGCATGAGAGTAGGGCTGTGTTACACAGAAGGCAGGGAAAGGAGTAATCTGCAGCCACAGGCACCAACAGATGGAGATGGGAGGACAGAGAGGCAGGGAAGGGCTGTCAGGGACTGCTTGTGGGTGAAGGTGGGCAGACAGAGAAATGGAGCTGGTGTGGGGAGCAGCAGGTATGCAGGTAGGTGAATGGACAGAGAGAAGCAGATGAGGCATGAAAAAAGACCAGTAAGGAATCTGTTCATTGATGTGAATGACAGCTCTTGGGAATCAGAGCCACCCAGAGTTCTCTGGTGTTTGTCACAGACCTCTGTCTGCCTCCTTGGAGATGAAGTCCTGCCACATCAGTGCTCACGTGAGGGCAGTAAGAGAAATCTTGTCCTTAACCCCCATTTTTCAAAATGGAAGCTTGCAAGTTATTTTCCATATGAAAATTACTTTTATCAGCTCTGTCACCAGCAGGTCAGTGCAAGTCCTGGTACAGCCCACACCACGTCTACTGGTCTGCCACAGTCGGAGATTGACCCGCTCTGTCTGTTACCCCTCACTTCATGCCGTTTGGAGGAAGAGCTCGGGGTGGTGCTTTGCTGCTCCATGCACAGTCCATGGCATTGCAGTGGTGGGGCTGCACTGCGAGGTGCTCCAAAAATCTCCCTGTTGTTCTGTAGACCTTCGGTTGTGCCAGTGAAACTCTTCATCGCACAGTCCTCTTTCGCTGCTGAATGAAAGGAGCCGGAGGGATCATTAGTATCCTTCCATCACTTCCTCATTAGTTCTTAGATAGTGTTTTAATGACAGCTTGAGAGGCTCAGCATCCTGCCCTCTTACTATTTATGATCCCCACAGTGCTAATGTGCACTTAATGAGAAATTCTTGTCTTGCTTGTAAATCCTGTAGCCGGCATTCAATTTATTGACAGATGTTTGCTTGGGCCTCTTTAAAATTACTTCATAAATCTTCCAGGATAAAAGGCCTCAAGTTTGGTTATTAAGACAGGCCCTTGTTGACAGTTTCATATTTAACTGTTTGGAACTGGACTGTCAGGGCTGTAATGGAGTGCACGGCGGAGGGTTTGCATTCTTCGGGCTCATTTACCATGTTTTCTGCACCTATCAGGGCTTTTCTTTTTGAAGTGTGTTGACTGTCCCTTATAATCCCTTTAGTTAACTTCTCTGTGACCTCTTTGTGCACCGCACTTACTCATTTAGCATATCAGCGTGTCAGCTGTGATGAAGTGTTTATGCTGATATGAGCTGAGGGCTGAGCAAGCGCTACATGCCAGAACCTACTGGATGTAACGCTGATCTGAACTGAGGGCTGAGCTTGCACTTCATGCCGGAGCCTACTGGATGTTTCACAGAAAGGCAGAAGTTTGCTGCCTCCTCCTTCCACCCTCATATTTTAGTGTTTTCTCCTGCTAGATCTGCAGCCAGGCCTTATAGAACCCATTAAGGGCTGTTCTGAGCAGGTCAGAGCCACTGGAATTTGGAAGGAAATCCCCACAGCCCATGGCAATAGTGCTGTGTTGCCCGATGTGCACTCACGGATGTCCTGGTGGAAAATCTGAGCCCCACTAACACCTCATTCCATTGCTTGCCCACATGTCTGCGTCTTGACGTGATTTCTCTCTGTGTGACCTCCAGTGCTCCAAGTGATGCTAGCACAGTTGCAGCTATCAGTGCACTGTATCGCTGAGCCTTCAAACCTGCATTTAGCTGAGGAGCTGTTGTTGCATCTCTTCAGCTCATTTTGCCACAGGTTGCTCTGAGGAGCGAGGACCAGGCCACAGCCTGCAGCTTCTCTCATGACTGTTCAAAACCTCACAAAACTTTCAAAAGCATATTGACTGGCACATATTAGAAAAGTCTGGTCCAAATGCTATGATATTTAGAGTTTGCAGTGACAGCATTTTAGGCCATTATTTTAGAAGAAAGCCTTTTTTGTCTCATAGTGATCAAAAAAGATTAAAAATTTAGTGAGCTGCTGGAAGATTGGGATAATTCACATAGCTATTAAACTCATGACATCAGCCAAATTCTAACAGCATTCACTCCACTTAAGTCCGTCAAAAAACATTCAGATCAGAGTTTGGACGGTAATGACCATCTCAGCTAAAAATAAAATGTTTGGGCTTTTTTTTGCTTACTTGGTGGTGCCATGTTACATTATATTGCTGGAGCTGTGTCACATCACATCGGGTTACTTCTGTTGGATCCCCTGCTGATGTGACACAATGCTTTTTATACTCACAGAATGTCTTTGGTTGGACATTTGCCATCCAATTGCTTTTATTTAGTTATTAAATTTAGTAAAATTCATAAATAGATGTGTTAACCCAACTGGACAAAGCCCTTTAATAGTTAGCTACCTGCAAGTGGAGCTAGCTAATTCCCTCAGTATTTGTGAACGTGAGGAGATTGGAGTTCACCAGGCAAACTTCACAAGTCTCCTAACATCCAGTAGTGCTCACCGGTGAAACTCCCTGAGGTGTGAGCGATCCATTAATATCTTGCTTGCAGAAACACAACTACTTGTGTGCTTTTCCATGAGCAGGAGGCATGAGAAAAACTCAAAAGTCAGATCCCACTGTATGTTTCTGCATTCTCATCTTGCACTTAAGATGAATCTTATTTCATATTAATTTTATAGCACAGACAGGAGGCCCTGAGATAAGGCATTTAAGACAAAAATAAACAAACAAACAAACAAATAAATAATACAAATTGAAATTATTTTTAGCAATTTTGCCTGTACGTCTAACATCAGTGAATGCTAAAAGGCCTGACAGGCACCGACTAGGTTGTGGCTGCAGCCAACCTAAAGGGGTAGATTCTGCTTCAAATTTCAAACAGCACTATTTGTGTGAGTTGAGATCTTTTGCTGTAGCATCTAGAAGGAACAGAAGAGTAAGACCCTAATGCCAACTGTCACAGATACGCATTTATTGGTTCTGTGAGACAATAAAACCAGAGTGACACAGATGGGCGTAAGGCAGCCCATGCTGCTGCCACCATCATCCTCTGTCGGACAAGGTCTGATCACCACTGTATTCCACAGTAGCTGCAAGTACTGGAATTGAAGGGGAGAGGAGAGAAGTACAATTCGTTGGGATAAAGAGGTCTGGAAACAACAGAAGGAGCAACCAGGCACCCCACGTTCACACCGTTTGTCATCTATTTTGATAGCTAATGTCACATGCTGGCAGGTGTAATGGATGACAGCAAACACATTTGACTAAATGTCTTTGTCCCCACATGCTGCAAGGGACATGTGGAGAAATGACTATTTTGCAAAATTGTGATATATATGAAGTCTCCTTATTAATAGCTCGCTACTGTTCCCAGCTGGATTCAGTGGTATATCCCTGTTGGGATGGAGAGGAACAGGATTGCACCCTGAAGGATTTATGCTTAGCTGTTACTTCAAGAACAGATTTGCCAAAGAAACGCTCAGAGGAGAGAACAGAGTGTTCCAGCACACACAGGTAGAAGCTGGTATTTCAAACTGAGCACACTGGGCAATCTTTGCTCATGATTCATCAGTCAAAACACGTCAATTTTATCCCAGAACAGCTAAAAAAAATCTGCAACTGCTTGACAAGTACATTTTTGGTGCAGGTCCCAGTTCTCTCCCAGTTGGCCCATTGGCTTGTCTGTCAGCATCTCTCGTACAGTGTGGAAAATTAACCCTGCAGTTTGTTCAGTTTGCTGTTGTCCTGTTTTTCTTAAGCAAGTCCGTTACTTGAGATTCTCAAAAGGGAAAAGAGCAAACTAGCACCAGGCTGTCACTAAAAGTCTGTGGCAGTGGGCTTCTAAATCCCCTACGTCTTTTTAGAAATCTTCTCTTCACAGCCGCAGCTGAATTTTAGTTCTGGTTCATAGGCTGTTGGTAAGGCTGCAGTTGATNTGTGTTTTTAGAAATCTTCACAGCCGCAGCTGAATTTTAGTTCTGGTTCATAGGCTGTTGGTAAGGCTGCAGTTGATCATCTCTTGCTTGTACAGCTGTGGTTTGGTGAATTCTATCTGCTGGCTCAGGATCTCTGTTTGGTTTCTGATCTCTCTGGAACGCAGTGTTTTTTAATTGTCATTACAAATTTCAGACTTTTGCTACACTGGGGTTATAATTCTACCNCATCTCTTGCTTGTACAGCTGTGGTTTGGTGAATTCTATCTGCTGGCTCAGGATCTCTGTTTGGTTTCTGATCTCTCTGGAACGCAGTGTTTTTTAATTGTCATTACAAATTTCAGACTTTTGCTACACTGGGGTTATAATTCTACCTCAACCGAGTCACAGTTTTGATCAGAGTTTAAAATACCCTTGGCTAGGTCTATCCTCATCCAACACTATTGATATGACAGAATGGGTTTTTTGGCATTAACCTACTTATTCTTTTTTTTTCCCAAAGTACAACGTTCTGTTCCATAGTATATTTTCAGGATATTCTTCAGTGCTTGCAGAAACCCCCTGTTAAATTCACAGGACTGTTATGTATTCCCTCCTGAAGGATATTTTAATTTTCTCTCCTAATGGAGAAGGATAGCAGCGGAAATTCTACTTGCAAGTTATCTTTCTCAGTGAAAAACTGCATCTGTTTCAAACTGAGAAGTGACTGCAGAAGCCAGAAAGTCGCACTCAGCTGTATCCTCAGGAAATAGAATAAGAAAAGAAACTTTGCCCCAGGTGCTCCAATTCAGTCTAAGTCCAAGTGTTGCTATGAAGTCATGTTTCTTCTCCGGAAGCAGAGTGAGCAGACTACAAAGCATGGCTAAACTGAAATACAAACGACAGAGGAGTTGGTTCAGATGCTAAATTTGTTGCAGTTTGCTGTCATTCAGCTGTGTGGTTCCGGTTCATTCATCATGATGGTAAAATGGTTTTGTAGTTAACTGGTTGCAGGTTAAGGTTGGGAACGCAGAAGCCATCACAGGCCTCTGTGAAGCTGTTGGACTGCTGAAAAGTGCTGACAGTGTTTGGACCTGCACTGCACAGGCACAGTTGTGTGCTGCTCTCTCCCCCATCCCAGCTTCTTACAAGGGTTTGTGTCGCTGCTCCATTTGTCATGGCAGAGAGGTAGAAAAATGTGCTTTCAAACTGAGATAGAGCCTGATCTTTATTTAAATTTGACAGTGGCTCATTGGTCCCCATCATGCTCTTCCCTTCATTTCCTCTGTTTGGAATACCACTAATCTGTCCACCTAGTAGGTTCATTGCATCGCATCCTCCGTCACCTCTCTTTGGTGTGATCATTTCTCTTACATCCTTAAGAGCTGATTTTTTGTACCCCAAACCTGCTGCCATTGTAGGTGCACTTGATAGCTTGAGCTGCATGATGATTGCCACCTTTCTGCTTTCCATAGGAATCCTGTTAATTTATAGAAAGACAAAACTCTGTCCATGCAATGAAAACTGTATGTGATCTAAGTAGGTTACAACTGATGGATGGTGAAGGGCCTGCTATTAATGCCCTGAATATGTATAATCTTGAGCCATCCAGGTTCTACGGTTAGCAGCCATTCAGTTCATTTTATACATTTCATCGCATTGACTTAATCTAGAGCATGAAACCATACTGGAGCAATGTTAGCAGTGTATCTATGTAGTGTTGGAAAATCAGAGGAGTTTGTTCCCAAGTTCTCCCTAGGCTATTGCTGCTGATAAACAGCATCTAAAATGCGATGAAATTTCTTTTGTTAACTTTGCCTGCATACTTGGTTGTACTTCACGTCACTTTGGACTCCTGATTAGTTTTTTGTACACACAGCTGTACATATCAAATGCAATAAATGTGCAGGGAAGGCAGCATTATCACCCAGCGCCTTTGGAAAATGCGGCCTCAGGGGATATATTTTCATTGCAGCATGTGGAGATTTTGTCACATGACATTCGTTAATCTTTTCAGAAACCCTACAGCTGAATCATGGGGAACGCTCTCAGTGTATTCCTGCATTTCCAAAACTGGCAGGCAGAAAGCCAGAATTTGCACTGAGGGCTGATTTTGCTACTTTGGAGCTGTGTTTGCCCTGACAGGGGCAAATCAGGAAAAGTTCTGTGGCCGAGGGACAAAGAATGGTCCATTTGCTTTACCTGGGCTCGGGAGATGGAGGCATTGCGTCGCATTTGCCCTGTTGCACAATCCAGAAAAGGCTCTGTCAGACAGTGACAGAGAAGGGGAGCGCCCAGAGCTGGCTGTACAGGGTAAGAAAGGGTTCTACACCCACGGCAGTGCTGCTGAGGTGCTTGTTGAAACATCCCCACTTAGCAAGTGGGGAAGGCTGTCTGTATGAAGTCTGACTCTTTGCTCCATGAGCAGTCTCGGGGAGACCCCTTCCTCATGACTGTTAATTATCCTTTAATTACCAACTAATAACAGCCAGCTGCCCCCCTCAGCAGCTCCCTTGGCACGGCTGAGCTTCCTTCTCCAGCAGAGCAGCGTGGGGCAAAAAGTTCTGCACAGTGCTTGCAGGAGCTCTGAGCTTAGGGTCAGCCTTCCTGGCACCGGGAAGGGGCTGCGTGTCTCCGTCAGCCCGTGATTGGTGTCTACAAACATTTCCTTCTGAAAACAGGAGCGATTTTCAAAGAAGCTTAAGAAAGACCTCTCTGAAGGAAAATGGGTTCAGAATTCAGTTTCCCCGCTTCTCAGGCATTCTTAAAGCCAGGAGTTTGGTTCGGTTCAGTCAGTGAGAGAAACTCAATCAAATCTAACCATGAATACATCTAATGCAAACACCGAGCACAGCTGCTGGCAGCTCTGTGCCCAGTGCCTGGCCACGCACCAGCGGCTGCCAATGCTGCCAGAGCTCCCACGGCACAGAGGGAACTGCGTTCTGCTGCGGCACTGCTGGGGCATGGATGGGGCATGGATGGGGCACGGATGGGGGCACGGCCGGGGTTCTCACTCGCAGCTCCATCGTGCTGCTCAGACACACTTGGAGTGCTGAACTGCAAAGCTGTTCAGACAGCCGCCGTCCTCCCTCCCGCTGCAGCTTGCTACTTAACAACTACCAGCTCCCCTGCTCCTGCCTCCTCTCCTCCTCCAGGCGAGGCCCCTGGAACAGCCTCATGACAATGTCCCGGTCAGCTCTTTTCTGTTTAAAAAAAAACTCGACCAAAAAACCAGCGGAGTTGATTTCCTGTTCTGGTGAGCCATATATCACTGACGCTCCCATCTGTGCCGTTTGTCTGTGACAGAATGACAGGTGTCATTTATCACTGGAGCTTGCGGAAGCTGTGGGAAGAGGGATTGAAATTTTTTCTGGAAGCAGTCAGTGTCTACAGACTGCCAGATCATTAAAAAGGGGGCTTTCCAAAGAAAGCTGTGTGTAATGTGATTGCACTTACTGTCAATGACAGGCTGAGAGAAAGAAGAAACATCAAAAAGAGAGAGGGGGAAAGAGAGAAAGGGAGAAAGGGAGAGAAAGGAAGTTTCTGCCAGGGGCATTTAAAGCTACAGCACAACAAATGCAGGAATCTTTTTTGGTTCGGTTTCAATATCTGCATACTAAGTAAGCCCCTTGGAGATTTTAGCTCAGCTCGGAGTGCCAATAAGGAAACCAAAACAGGAAACTCCTTTAACAGCACTTATT
>PPHD01004618.1:10690-28160 GCA_002909625.1 Bambusicola thoracicus | reverse complement strand
GACTTCAGCAAAGGGTGAAAAGAGAAAGGAGAAGCGAGGGTAGAAGGCTGAACTTCAGGAATTTAATAGCAAGGCCCCTTAACGTTGAAGGCTCTCCCTTCTCTGCCTGAAGGAGCAGCTGTGCCTGTACAACTACTGACGCTCAGTGGAGTTCAGTCTTGGCAGAGCAAGTCTGCAGAGATGCATCAGTGGCTGCAATGATGCTCAGATGCCACCTAGCTCATGGACTGGGGTGGTAGCAATGCCCCTCTCAGTGAGGACATTACAGTCGCATGGAACACCTGGAAAAAACATAGGGTTTGCTCACTGTCCCCCTCAGACTGTGCCCCAGCATGGGAGGGAGCAAGGTACCTTCAGCTAAGACCGCAATTGTTCTCATGGCAAAGTAGCAAGAAATGCACGTTAGCAACACCACAAAAGTGAGCCAGGTTTAACACCTGGGTGCTAACTTATCCCAAGGCTGAAGTCTGCTGCTCCTGGGCTGCTCCTGACCCACCTGGCATGGAGATCAGGGAGGCAGATGCAGGTCAAATCTGCTTCCCATTAAACTTCAGCAGCCCCCAAGCAATAGGGTTTCTCAAAGCAAAACTATTCTATGGTTCTACCTTTTTTTCTTCAGTTCTAGGTACCATAGCATTCTAGGTTTTTTTGTTGTTGTTGTTGCTTTGTTTTTTAATTCAGATCCAGATCCCTTCTTACCCACCCCTGGCCACAAGTACTGTGACCCAGCACACGTGACATAGAAGCCTACCTTTGCCAGCCGTTCCTTCTTGTCCCACCAGTCATCAAATGCCCGAAATGCTACTACTTCAACCATCTTCCTGTTCAGGTCCCTTTTCATGATAGCCTTCAGTTCCTTCACGATGACCAGGAGGACTCCATCCACAGTGGCTTTGTGGGGATCTTCCTTCTTGGGCTCATAACCCGGAGGTGGAACCGAGGGGTCAAACTTGGGCAGTGGTGGCCACTGTTGCCCACGACCAAGAGCTGCTCCCATTGAGAACGGGCGGTAGGGCGGCAGATTCACAAACTGCATCCTGCCCCCCATGAAAGGCGGATACTGGTATGTGTTCTGTGCCTGCATCATGCGGCTCAGCATCTGAGTTTGCATCTGGAAGGACATGGGCATGCCACCCCAGTGGTTGCCCAAGACACTTATCATATCCACCTGCATGACTGGGAACATGCCAGGATGGAAGGGAGGAAGTGGAGGCAAGATGTGAGGTGGAGGGACCCCAGGGGGTGCAGGAAGTGGTGGGGGGGGCACGGTGACAGCGGGGTGTGTGGGAGGAGGCGGAGGAGGCAGCGGCGGAGGCATTGGGAAAGCCGGCTGTGGAGGTGGTGGTGGAGGAGGAGGAAGAGGAGGGAATCCAGGCGGCGGCGGCAGGGGAGGGATTGATGGGGCCATGACGGCTGCGTTGCTGACTGAGGAGTTGACCACAATGGTTTTGGCACACTCTGCACTGGTGATAGGCGCGGAGTTCATCTCATCATCGGAGATTTCCATGTCCTCCCCTGAAGAATGCTGACTCTGAAACGAAAGAGAGGAAAGGTGAGGAGCACATTTCTTTCGCGATAAATACCACAGCTCTGGCTGCTTCTAATAAACCCAAGTTTGACACAGGTTTTAATTGGGATCTGAGGAAAGCAAACAGCACTCTGAAAAAGATGAGGCCCACCGAGCAGCTGGCTCCTATTGAAGCTTTCCTCTCTCATGTCAGATCTCAGGAAGCAGGGGTAGAAGCTTTCTCAAAGACCACCAGCTCTGGGCAGCCCAGTCTAACGGCTGGCAACTCTGTCCATGGCAGGTGAGTTGAAACCAGATGACCATTGAGGTCCTCTTCAACCTAGCCCATTCTATGATTCAACCAACCCAAAACCTCAGCTTCTGTGCAAGAGGAGGATTTGCTCCCATGCTTGGCAAAATACACACAACCCAAACTCCTTTCACTACACTTTGCATTATTTTCTATTTGCATCTAATACTGACAGGTGCACTATGCCACAGGTTTCATTCTTTAGTTTTTACCACACACACAGTTTCCATGTTTTTAAATTACTATCTCTGGCTCATTGGCTGTCAACCTCTAATTGTGGAAAGACAATAGCAAACACGGCTGCTGCTATTAGAAGTTGTCTCTACTGGGCCAAAGCAATTCACATTGAAAAACAGAATTTAAATTTCACAGAGTCATAAACACGGCGATTCAAAGACACAGCATATGTCATGTTTCTAAGCAAAATGAGTACTGGCCACATGCAGATACAGAGTTATATAAAATGCAAAAACGGTAATGATGTGCCACCCCCACTGTCAAAAGGAAAGAAACTGGAGGCCCCCCCAGCCAGCCCCAGCACACCATGAATGCTCACATTCCTGTGCGCACACCCTACAGGCACTTGGATCCTGCAGGTGCCTCCAGCACCAACAGGCCACAGAGATGGCTGTCACACCCCTCAGGTATTGTTAAAACAAATCCTGCTATGTAATACCAGATGCCATTGGAAGAGGCATCCTCCACATCAAGAGTTATCTATGAGACACAAATGGGGCTGGCATTTTACTAGTGGGATGTCAAAAACAAGAGAGTCCCATGTTACCTTCTCCAAAACTATTTACCCCCCATTGTTCCTTCTTTCCCTGATAAAAATGGTATAAACCAGCACTAGGGTGACAGCAAACATCACCATATGTTTTCAGGGCTGAAAGGCAGAATCTCTCATCATGACTTTCTCGCTCAAGCTCCCAACAAGGGCAACTGGCCTACCTGTCTCCTTTGAACAAGGTATCGAGCACTTCCTTCCTCACAACAGCTTTTCACAAAGGAGCCAAACTGTTGGTGACTTGTCATCTAAACAAAAAGTATCCATCCCATGTCCCACCCCTGCAGCCAGCCAAGGAAATGAGACCCACCACGAGTCAGTGCCCTACTTAAGTGTCTCTGCATCTCAGTTCCGGCAAGAGCTTTTGGAATGTGTCAGCTGTTTTCAGCCAAACTTGACCGGAGATCCCCAAGATGTTTATTTCTTCCATGCTGTGGGCCAGCAGTTACCTGCTGTCTACTCTCCTGACCTGAAAGAAAGGAGGAATGGAGCTCTTTCTTTGTCAAACACTGGAGAAACTGCATAGGGGAACTTTGCTGGCAGTTCTCTTCCCAAAGCTGCTGTGATTTCAATTTTTTACCTAGGAATTTTGCTCAGGAGTACGGGAACAAAAGCAAAAGCAGCTGAGTTGATGACTGCTGTGAGCTGCATGGAGCTGAGCAACCACAACCACCCCAATCAAACCAAATGCTTCACATTTTTATCAAAGGTCATCCCTGCTACAGCAGCTACCACCAGAGAGCAGGCTGAGCACAGCACTTGCCACAGCAGCTTTGCAAATCCTCCTGTCCTAGCACCTCCCCTCGCCCAGGCTCCCTCACATTCTGCTGCTGCAGCACGAGCCCAGCAGTATACACACACTGCACGGATCACCCCAAAAAAGCCAGCTACAATCTTATCTCTCTGAAGATGCTTAATCTCTGGGTTCAACAAGGAGACCACCATTTATCCCTGCAGAGTGGCTCACAGCATGAATGGGCACTGAGGTTTGCACCCTGCATCCCTTCCCCAGCTGCTCAGCTCCACAGTCACATTCCACACTGTGGATGCCAGTGAATGAAAGAACATTCTGCAGTTGAAGCTAATGCAGCTCCAGTGAAAGGGGCAAAGGAAGAGCAAACGATGATCGTGGCAGGTGCAAACAAGTTTCCTGTGAAACAGACCCCATTTTTCACCAAACACACATGTAAAGCACTGTTAAAATCACTGGTTCCAATTGCAAAAACTGGATCATACTAAAAGTCAGTGCTGGATGGGAAGCCAGAAGCATTCAGCCTACCACAGACAGACAAAACCAACTTCAAGTTTGCATTCATCTCATCCAAGGATGTATGGAGGAAAGTCACCCCATGAAGTCCCCACAGAGCTCCAGCACCAGGCAGCACCATGGGGACAACATGTTCCCAGCCACAGCCCCTCAGTGACGTCCAGTCTTCCTGTAGTGTCTGTATGCACACCCTGAGCAGCTGATACTGAAATGAGAGCTGACAGGCCTGGCCTGCTGAGCTGCACATCAGCCTCCTTTATTCTCCTTCATTCATACACGCTTCATACATGCACTTGAGCTGAGCAACAACTAGCATTCCTGAAGACAATTCTAAGTTCTTGTGCTCATATGAGTCTGCAGGAAGCAACAGCAGATTCCCTGCTTCCTGCAGTGTGAGGCTGACAACTCACCTGCACCGTGAACAATCTGTGCTCCAGTTTTATCCCAAGCAAAATGGAAAGGGAAAAATTTAACAGCAGGGAGAAAAACACCAAAAGGGTGGGGGGAAAAAAAAATTACACAAGGTTAGCAAAGAGGTCAAACCAAAAGAAGTTCTTCTATGGGGAAGTCTTTAAAGAAAGTTAAGAAGAATTAATATTTAAAGCAGATGAACAGTTACGGGAAAGTTGTATCTAAGGGGGAAAAACATGGACACCAACTGAGAGAGAAAGATACAGACACAGAAAGAAATCAATGGGAGACACAGAAAGACCTTTTGTGACGTGAATTTCTTTTCATTCACCAGTCTAAACTTGAATTTGCTGTGGCTGCTACCAAATATCTCTTAAGGTAAGGCTGAAAAGCAGCCGTGCTGTTCTCCCAAAGAAACTGCCGTCTGGTTTCCCTCTTTGCTTTCACAGGGGGAAAAAAAAAATGAGCTGATATCTGGCATACATACTGCTGTGAGAACATCACTTCTATCACTGTCAAAAAACTGTGTCAGTCCCAGAGTTCACCTCCACGTTTCTGAGGGCACAATGCCTCCAGAAACCCTCCCTTCAGCGCACTGAGAAGAAAGCCATTTCCCTCTCAATTAATTCATGCTGCCATCTTCACTTTGCATTAATTAAATTAAGAGTTAGCCAAACAGGTATTTAATTATATGCATGACACATTTTTCCAAAGGTGTTTTAATGTTGCAAATTTGTTGGGAGAGACTCACATCAGCGTAACTGCTTATAAAGGGTCTCATTTATTGTCCAACAAGTTAACTGCCACCTTTAGTCCTGGCACAGTGTGGTTTAGCTCAGGTAGAGCCTCTTGAGTTAAGCAAAAGAAATATCCTAAGATCTCCCTTCTGACCAATCTGAATAGTGACAGGGTAGAGAGCTACTGAATGCAGGGTATCGGTCTTAGAGCTAATACCCAGCATTTAGCAAGCAAATATTCATACCTGCAGCAAAAAGAAACTACTTCCTACTATTTGCATGCAGAACTGGCAGCTCCAGGTGTGCAGAGGCTGTTCTCTCCCCGGCCCAGAGGAGCACTGACATTGCGGCAGCGGCTGGGAGCTTCAGCGTGAATGCCGTTCGGTCCCTTTCCTATGGGCAGAGGAACTGTGCATGCTTTCATTTCCTTTTAAAAAGAATTCAGAATGCATTTTGAATATTGTCAGCTCGCAGTTATTTCATTTAAACACTTCTATTGGTAACAAGTTACCTTTTTTTTGAGGTAGGTAACCTCTACCACTGAACATAGTTGCTCTGATACAGCCTGGCTGAGCTCTGGTGCATCTGAATAATGAAATGCAAGATCAATGGCATCAGCATGATGCAAGGTCATTAGCTTTAATGAAGTGAAGCATCCCATGCTTGCAAGACGAAGCAAACCTGTAAGCCTGCAGCAACCTCCACTCACAGAAACCAAAAGGGAAAATCAATCCTGAAAGCCTAAAACTTCATAAGTTGCATGATCGAATACTGACAATCTTTCCCACTTGAAATGTTAAGCATCAGCTTTTCAGTACAACTAGAAGTAAAATCAGAAGCAGTTCTTACAGAAAAAAGTTTTCATAACCCTACTGACTGTCAAACAGTCCTCGCTTGGTTTTGGACCAAGTCCATGCAGGGATCTAAAAACACTCACACATGAGCAAGCCTCATCCTTAACCTAACAAAAAGTGGAGAAAGAAAAACCCTCCACAAGTGAGGGAGAGGCAGGGAAGTGACACCTGGCTGAACAGGGTCATGCAGCGAGCGCTGACAGAGCTGAGAACAGCCTCCGGGTCCCTCCTGTGCTGAGCCCACAGTGTGCTTGGGCAAGGAAGCAGCTGCAGCCAGCATGTTGCAATCCCTGGGTGAGAGCAGCACTGCTGTGTAACAGCTTAGTCCTCCTGCGGAAAACATTAGAGAATGAGATGCTTCAGACCTGTCTCTTGCATTTCTTACAAAAGGGATGTCTGAGGATGTAAAGCTGTCACACCTGCAGCTCCTCCTTCAGGGCATGATTCAATGAAATGCTCCTTTTTAAAAAACAAACACACACACACAGTTCACAGAATCCCACCATTCACCTTGCAAATAGCTCATGTGGTCCGAAACTTACCCAGCAGAGCACAGTGAGGGCTTCAGGGAGCACTGCTTTGCTCACTGCTCATCTGCTTTTCACCAGAGAAGGGCTCAAAGATCCCACACGTCCCTGGCACACCCTAAGAAGCATGGTGCAGCCCTCAGGCATGCTGACATGGGAGTAGCCCTGTGCTGAGTACTCACACCTCTGGGTGTCAGGTGTGAACAAGACAGACTCAACACTGTATTTACAATAAATATTTCTAACGTTGCTAACTATAATCACACACTTCCTTCTATAAGAACATGCACAAGGGTGGCTCTGAGCAGAAGGGCAGAGCCAACTGCGGCCTATGCTCCCTGCCAGCTTTCCTGCCTGCTCAGATATCCATGCCATCACCAGTGCCCCCAGTAGCAGCTCACAGCCACACACCCTGGATTGATGCCACAGATGCCTGATGCCTCCCTCCCTGGGCTGGTTTGCCACATCCTTTGTCTTCTCTTGGGCAGTGAAAGGAGCGCCCGTCCTCCTGCTGCTGCCAGAGCGTGTGACTGCCATCATAGTAGCTCTTAATTGGGATGAAGATAACATTCAGGTGTATACGCACTATAAGGAAGCGCCTGGCTCAGGATATTAAAAGATTAACCCATTACAGCCAAATGATTATAAATACCTTCAGCAACATGCATTTCTATCTTGAGAATGGAAGAGCAAGATATCTGTGTAGCATACATTTATACAGCACTTGGCAAATTTGACTCTTAGGCAAAGGAAGCAAACACAGCAGAATGCACAGATTAGGGTGACAGACTCAACACTGTGCCCCGCAGCCATTTTGGTGCAAAAAAAGGCACCAAAACAGCTGCAATGGAGCAAGGATTTCTTGCCAGAGGTGAAAAGTTACTTGGGTGTTTTGGTTTCTGTATTATTGAATGAAAAATTCTCCCTGATTACCTGAAAAAGAAAATTCAAGCTCCAAGAGATTAGAACACTCGACCTGACTGCAGAGACACTTGGCTCAGCTCATGTTTTGGTCTGGTACTTATGGCAGGGCTTCCTTGGCACACACCAACCTCTTCACACCTCCGAGGCTGCTCAATGGGTAAAACAAATGACAAAAATATTCAAGCCCTCACGGTAAACGAACAGCACTGTAAACACCAGCCTAATTTATGCCACGGTTTTTTCTTCTAGTGCCAAGAGGAAATTTCAAGTCAATGCCTAAAATCACAGAAGGAGAATTCCCCTGAAGTTCCTACTGGTTCCTGAGCACAGGGCAGGGGCAAGGAAATGCCTCACAGCCCCATGTGAATCCGCACAGCCAGGTTTCCTGCAAACTATTGGCTGATGGCTTGAGCATGATATGGGGCCTGGCACCTCCCCTCCTTTAGCCTGAAATCTGTGTTTCCCAAAGCAAAGCCCAAAGACAAAGAGCATGAAGCGGTGTTGCACCAAGAAGCAAAATACAGCAGAGGACAGAAGCGTCAATTAAACATGAGGGGTTCAGGCTACTTGCACATGACTAGAAATGGAAGCTCCAGTGTCCACATGAAGTAATGCATGGATTATTCTGTCCAAGATAAAATCCTAGAGGAAGAAGTCCAGCAGCATCTAGGCATCTCCCTGAGGTTGGAAACTCCTTTTATTTTGCAAAGGACTCATGGAAAGACAAAACTGCATGAAGAGGACAGATGGGAAGCAGACGCAGCATGATTAGTGCTCTGTGGTAACAAGATCTGCACTGATCCAGAAGGAAGACGACTTGAGAAATGTGATTCCAAGGGAACGAGACTCAACCAGCATCCCCAGTACCTCTAGCAATCCATTCTCCTGGCACCTTACTTCATTTCTCAGTGAGACTTTCAAGAGCCCACAATAGGAGCTTTCCAGGATGGCAATCCTCAAAGCTGTAAACTAACACAGCTGCCTGATTTGCCTTAGCAGAGAGCTGGACGAGCTGCAGCAATCTCTTTCTCCCTTTGGAAAGGGAAAGGAGGTTCTGTGCTGTGCTTAAGCCTCATCCATACCCACTGACTAAGGGATATTCAGAAAAGCCAAACGTTGTCCTTGGGCTTCCAGCATGTACCAGAGGCTCACAGGTATCTGCAGGGACAGTTCAAATTGAAGAAAGAGCGAAGACCAACAACATCCTTTGGGTCCCTGTTCATCAACAGTGAGACCCGTAAACCTCCAGACCCCTGAGATAAGACAAATACAACCATGCAACCAGACAGGCCCTAAAGTGCAGCAAGGGGATGTGCCAAGGAGTGCCAGCCCCATCCTGAAATCTGGTGTGTGCCAAACTGACCCATCTCTTTCTGCTTGGAAGGAACGGATCCGACCTGGCACAGCAAACACACATCAATGTGGGGGCTGCATCAGGCAGCTGCCTGGTTTTCACCACATATGAAACGCTCTAAAATTGGATTTATCACCTGACAGAACTGTGGTCTTTTCCCTCAAGTGTTAAGCAGATCTTATTAAGAGGAAAAAGGGTTTCTCAGTGGGGGGAGGAGGAGGTAGGGAAAAGGAAGGAGGAAAAGAAGGGATGTTACGCAGGGGAACCACGCAACAAGGCCAGCTCTTCCCACAGCAATGGTTGTTCTGGTTTCCCTGTTTCGAGGGGGGAGTGGTGAGAGAGACAGCCAAAGAGCTATTTGCAATCTAACTTCAAAGACTTCAGCTAGCTGAGAAGCTAAGTCGTGCATAAAAGGATGGGAGAGTGGCAAGAAAATACCCCCTGCAGATAAATTAGTCAGGGAATGTTCCCTGCTTCTCCCAAAGAGTTGCCTGCAGCCAGGCTGGCTTTACCCAGGTAAAGCTCTTTTCAGACACTGGGTTGAGAGTCCTGGGAATAAACTAGCCAAATCCTACAGGGGAACTTAACATCCTCTGAGAAAAAAGAAAGACAAAAAAGGCAGTGGCAAGCATGCAATGGGGTCCTCTGTCATTTTCTGGCATCCCAGCTACTAGCAGGTGCTATTCCAAGGTCTATCTATATGAAAGATCCAGAGTTTGAAGCAGCATGTAATAATGCAAAGAAAACTGATAAATTTAGGAGAAGTCACACAAAATACAGTGAACTAATTTACCAAATTTACCAAACAATTCTGAAATGCTGTTTTGCTCTTCACAGCAGTGCAAAAATGCACCAATATTTCTAGATGGCAGAAGGTACTTAACAATCAGAGATAAAGAAGGCAACTGGCAACATTAGATCAGAGTCCACCTATAAGCATAAAAAAAGCGTGCAGAGTACACAGACACCTTGCAGCTCAGCGCCAGGCTGGCTTTCATATGCTGTCCCCTGAGTTCACTCTCATACTTCAATCACAGGTCAAATGGAGCCAGGAATCCAGACCTTGCTAGCAACAGAGTGATAAGAAAGCAGATAAGCTTGGAAAGCAGTCTGGCCTCCCAGCTGATAGCAGCCTATTGAAGAATAGCTTGTACACATATTGTATTTAAACAAGTTCTAATCAGCAGAAGTAGGCCAGTTTGATATTATTCCCTTTTTATGCACTACATCTACACCGTAGAGAATCTGAAATCACATGTATTACTGATAGGCAGCATTTTCAGAGCACGTTCAGTGCTCTCGATCTTTCCAGAGTCAGCAACAAGAGCAGACTGATTTGCAAGACCTGGACATTCACTAGGCAGCCTGTGCAATGTGAACCTTCCTCATCAAGGAGAGCAGAAACCAAGGAATCAGGGCCTTGAAGGACAATGAGCAGAAGAAAAATGAGGAACTTTTGGGAGGTCATCCACCAGCACCATCCCTCAGAGCTCTCCTGCTTGCTGCTGCCCGCCCTCAGATCCAAACTTCTGCCCTTCCTTCTCCAGGGGCATCCCTAATGATGGACATGGCTCCTCCCTCAAGAAGCTCACAAGACAAACTTCTCTATGAAGTGCTGTGGCTGGGCTTGTAGCAAACACAAATGATCAGCTCCTTAAGGAGCGCCTTTTTCCTGAGCACTGTGGCACAGACCAACAAATCCTTCTCAGCATTAAAACCCAGCTGGGCTGCAGGGGATACTTTAACCTAAGGAGCCTATTTCAAGCTGCTGAAGAGGCTGCGTAGAGACGTCCTTCCTCAAAAGCAAGGGTGAGGCGAGTAAGCAGCAGTTCCCCTTTGGTAACACTTCCTCTTCTCTTACAGATGATCTCTCTGGAGGCATCTCGAGTTTTTCGCCGCTTTACTTCCTGCTCAGCTTTTTCCTTCTCTTGCTGCACTGATTTAACTACATCCTGCATCCAGGCAGGACAGAACCAAGCACATCAGCTGAGGCAGGAGATACATTCATTAAAACATTAAAAAATCCTCATTCTGAGATGAAACATAAAGCAACTACCAGTCAAAATACCTTCAAATTCTACTCCCAAAAGCCCTCTCTGTAAGGAAGAGCTCTACTACAGAAGGAACTCTTCCTGCACAACACTCCTTATTGGAAACAGAACCCTTGGGGCTGGTGCTGCTGGTTGATCCCTCAACAGGATCCCGTGCAGAACATGACATTTCACATAGCCTTCTAGAAGATATCAAACTTTTGCTATTGAACTATCCCCACCATATGCAAAATAAATTGTGTAGCTGCAACTGTTCTAAATTACTGGAGTGGAAACATCCCACAGCTGCGCTGCACTCCCACCGCCATTTGTTCAGGCATAAAATATACAAAAAAAAAAAAAGGAGGAGGTAAGCGATGCTGATTTCCCCACCTGTCTTCTAATTAGCAAGCAGGAGGTTTAAAGTAAACCACACGGAAACACTTTTCACCTAGAGCAAAATTCATCTATGAACCTCGTTGCCGTGGGGTACTGCAAAGGCTGAGTATGGAGCTGGGGTGAGATGGCTGTACCAGATGGGATCAGCAGCAGCTCCTGCACAGGACGGTCTCCCAACCAGTGGACGATGAGGAATTCCACAGCCACAATTTTTTTTAATAGATGGCGTGGTAGTATTTAAAGCTCAGGTTTTCTCTTCTTGAACACTGAAAGCACATTCACACAAACCCTACTGTATGGCATTCAACCCTGGAAAAGAGAAACCCTAAACCCACCAGCACAGCCCTTTGTGCTCCTCTAAAGGACCCCATGGTGCCACCCAAAGGGTCTCCAGGGTATTTAAAAGCTGCCTCAGCGCCAAGTCTCCATCCTCAGTCAGACCCGCAGCATCCTACTGCAACCTCTCACTGACTGCCACGCATTTCCTGCTTGCAAAACCATCCACTGGTCCCATTCTGCTGATATAATTTGGGAGATGTATCCCACCTGACACAGTATTAACAGGTGAACAAATTCATTCAGATTCCCTTGTCAAAATGCATCCTTTCATACACATCTCTGTGGCAGATATTCAACCGGTTGATTGCCCTTTATATTTTACCATCATTTGAATAATTGTATGCAGTACTACAGATTTTCATATTTTCCCAGTGATTTTTTTTCTGGACAACAGCAAAACACGTGGAGCATCACAATAACGACTGCTCATTTATCAGCCTCCTTCAAAGACATTCCCTCCATTACCTGCACCAGCAACTCAGCCAGAGCTGCTGACCAAAATACCATCTTTTGACAGCAGGGTCTGGGATTGGGAAACTGCCCAAAGAGACACATACCAGCACTGAGCCTAGGCTATGGTCTCTCAGCTCCTCCTTCCACTAGTTGCACTGCTCTCACCTTCAGTCTATTTTTTTGCTTGGGACATGAGAGGCACCAGAAATAACAAGCTCCTGTGAAAGAAGGGAAACCTGGAAAGAAGCTGTGTGCTCCAGCAATCCCTGCACAGGGAGCATCCTCAACACAATGCAACGCATGCAGATCCTGCATAGTGGGAAGATGACACACTGCTTGGGCATGAGCACAAAATGACATGCTGTGAAGCACAACTCTTTTTGGAAAACCTCTGTAGGACAGTGACTCACATCCCAGAGCCCCCATGCAAGCAGACACTTGATTCCTGGAGCAAGCCAGCAAGGGGCTCTTTCAACCCCTGGCAAAATATATCCTCCATGTCAGCCAGCACCATCCTCAGCCCTTCTCTCCCCATGGTCATTCCAAGCACTGATACTGGGAATTTTGGCAGTGGTGAGCACGAGGGCAGTCCCCATAAGATGGAAGGTGAGGACAGGAAGGAAAGAGAAGGACTGGACCCTGCAAGAGTGTCCTGGCTGCTCCTCTCCCACCCCACAGTTCCCAGGGCCTTCCTTCTTCCTCTCTGGCCTACTGATGGCTGTGGGGAGAACTGCTGGGCAACATAGGGCTGAGCCAGGCAAAGGTGTGCAATAAATTACACTTAGCGCCTGGTTATAAGTGCCACAGAAGTGCAAACTCCACAAAACACACACGTGCAGAACAGTCAGCAAGTCCAAATGCCTCTAGGAAGCACCTCGGGTGAAACACTGGAGTGCCAAAGAGTGGGAACTGGAGGTTTCCAACAGCCCTTTGCCCTTGTTGTAAGGAAACCTCTGAGCCATGGGCATGGCTGCCAGCTTTGAGCTCAAAGAGCAGTTTCACTTCCTTCCCGTGCCGCTGCCCTCCATGCAAGGAGCGATTACTGGAGCCCAAGCCACCAACAACTTCCTTTGCTTGAGCTGCTCCTGCAACACACTGAGCAGTGAGCAGACCCGAGGCTGGGGAGGCATTACAGATCCATTTTCCACCTTCTGTTTGTTATGCACCTTGACCTGACCATCCCGTCTCTATGACTGGTGACTTATAAAACCAACTCTGCTTTAGCTGAGCACTAAGCAAATCAAAACCATTTTTAAGATTTGCATTTTTAAACCATTTCTTTCTGCAACGAGTTGGAAAAGGTGAGAAATCCTTCTCATGATGAATGTGCATTTCCAAAAGCAAGCACTGCACTTTCATACTAAAGCCTGGGCGCTAACAAACCTGCTGCTTTTGGGCTGAGTTTTGCCCCATCTGTACTAGGTGCAAATAGGCACCTCGAGCTGAAAATCGGAATTAATAGAAGGGGGTGCGAAGTCATGGGACTCCACACTAGCGCATATGCAAAATAACGTTCTGCTGATGAGCAGTGTCTATTTAGGGTGCCCAGGAAAGGCAACAGCCAGTAGAAATTTGAATAAGCGCTCGCCTGCATGCTGCTGTGTGTTAGACACACACTTATAGCACAGCGGCTGCTCCATCTTCTTCAAAACCAGCCCCAGGAATTGGCGCCGTTCTGGATGCCAGCACAATATGTTACCAGCAATTATTTTCTCAATATTTCGGCTGATTACCTAACACACTGGCACATTTGCTCAGTGTCGGCACATGTTGCAATGCACCTTGCCATCCAGCACCTCGTTTGTGGTCCCTCAGTCACTCTGCACGGCCATCAGATGCAGAATGCAAGCAGAACGATAACGGGGAGGGGAAGCTGTAAGGGAAAATGTGTCGCTCAGCGTCAGGTTCCACAGCCTGCATTCATGGCATCTGAACATTCAGCACCATTGCAGTTGAAATTGGGGTGTTGAAAAGAAAGGGAATAACTGTGAGGAGCAGAAGCAGAGACACCAGGAGGGTCTCTGGCTGGAAATGGGCTGCAGAGCTCAGACCTGCATGCACCGTTCCATGGTAACTGTGTGCTGTGGTTAAACACTGCAATTTGGAGTCAAGCTTCCAGAGCAGCAGCACATCTACACGTTACAGAAGCACACGGTAAGCACCGCTTTACCTACTAACAAGCAATTCAATTATACGTACCCCACTCAATTGGAACTGAAAATGTACAGGAGGTCACCAATAGCAAAACAAAGAAAAACTGAGCTGGTAGCAAGAGTATAACTGGTTACAGTGATGTAAAAAAAGGGACAGCAATGTCACTTCTATGAGATATGCAAAATGTAAAAGCCTCAAAGCCCTGGCCCAGTACCAGAGAGTGAGAGGCACTCAGCCTCCCAACCACAGCCTGCTTTCTATTTTTCAGTTACACTTCAAAGCATTTCACCATTTCTGGCTCCGTTACCAACAAGAGCCACATTCCCTCCTTCCCCTGAAGCAGCTGGGTATCAAAACTCAAGCAAACCATACAGTCAAACATTCCTCTGTTTAGGTTTCTCCCCATACGAGGGAGCACATCACCAGCACACCCGGTGAATCCCACAACGTTCTGCTTCAAAAAGTGCTCCCCTCTGGTCTGTTTACTCCTTGCTTCCCACACTGGGCTGCTCAGCACTCCAGAAACCAACCTGCAGCCAAATGCGAGAAGTCAAAAGTCAGACACAAGTCAGCAAATAGCTCCCCTGCTTCGTGTAATTCTGAAGGGGCAGCCTGTGGTAAATGAATGGGATGCAGGAGGAAGTGATCCCTGCCAGCGGTGTTCCCCAACCAGCTCTGGAAGAATGCACAACACCAAGCAGATCTGCAAGGTCTCAAGAGGATCTGGTGCAGGGCAGTATTTAAGTCGTTTTCTAAGGGATCTGTGTGCTGCCATTCTTTCTGAATGGGCTTAAACACTGGAAGATGCCCCCAGAGCTGAGCCCACAGCTGGAGCCACTGGCACTCATTTTAATTTCACAGGTTTGGCATGGCTGAGACCATTCTCATGTAGAAGCATGGTGGTTGCCTGAATCTCTGCTGCCTGGGCATTGGCCGCCTTTCTGGAAATTCAGAGTCACAATATACACCTATTTTTTGAGTTTCCATTAGGAACTGGTTCCATCAGGAATGATTGCATTTGCAAGAGCTCAGGAGGCAGGAAAATTTGAAAAAGTGTTTATGAGACTGGGCATACACTACAGCTCTCAGCTTTCTCTCCTTTCTTCAATTAAAAAAAAAAAAATGCATCCAGAACTACCACTGCATCCACTTCCCCCATTTCCCTCCAGGAATGATGAATCCCACTTCAGCTGTAAATTGGATCCCAGGTGTACTCATATATATTATACATACATAACAGCTACTTATGGGCATAAGGGCTCTTGCACAGTTACTGTGGAAACCAAGGTATCAGATTTCCTGGCTCCAAGACTCTACCTTCTCAGCCTTAACGCGCATTTACCTTGAATAAATCACTTCTGCACTCTTCAGCCCTGGAGTGTCCCTTGGCCAGATGCCTTTAGGTTCCCCTCAGGAAGCCCCATTTAACACATCTCACAAATGAAGCAAGAGTAGAGAGGCTCCTGGAGGGGATACATCCTGCAGGCGCAGTTCCTGCTACAGATCCTCACTTCTCCTCCTCATGCGCTGGGGCATTGCCTTCTCTCTGACATGTTCATGACAACTTGAGGTTGAACTTAGCTCGATGGAAGAGGGGATTCATTCACCAGCCACTGACCCATAACTAGGTCTGGATGGGGACACGACACAAGACACAATGCAGTGTCCCGAGAAGGATGGCAATGCCCCCTGCTAAGGCTCCAGAGGGACAAAGTGACCCTTCAACATTCATTTCTTCCAGCTGACCATGGCCACACAAGAGCACAAAGACAATTGGATGCAAAGTGCAAATTCAGCCCAGATATAATCTCAGGGTTGACTCGCTGTGGGGCTAAGCCTGAGCCACCAGCTTGGCACAGAGCTGTCAGCACCACGCTGTGAGAGGCACCTCAGCACTCAGCACAGCATTCAACAGCCCAGTGCAGAGCACAAGTGACAGCAGCGGCTGTCAGGTATCTCCAGGGCCATGCACTGTGAGACTCCCAGATTTTTCCCCAGACTGTTCGCTGAACTCCACAGCAGGACTGCTTGCATCTCGTTTGCATTTCAGGATCTTTATTTTCAGGAATACCTTTGGCACTCCTCCCACCACAGTACTCAGTTGCTCAGCCAAACCACCAGGAAGACACGAGTCTGTTGATTCTTGGTTCAAAAGCATTTTTGTGCTCATCAATCTGGAAAAATACAATCGTCAATCACACGGTCTTCCTGCTACACACAGGTTGTGCACACCGACTAACACCTTCATCAGCTGAAACATGAAAGGCATCATCGATACACAGCGCAGTGACTTGTTATAATCCCCGGAGTGCAGGCAGGGCCTCTTCCTGTAACAAGCCAAGCAAAAACACGACCTGGCTCAACGGGATGTCAAAGCGTGAAATGGTACGTACTTAACCTCTGCACTTCTGAAACAGCACAGAAAGATTCTATGAAAAAGAAATCACCACAGTCCTTTCCTTGTTAGCTTTCAGGAAGGCAGGAAGGAAAGTTTGCACACTGCTACCCTCGTTTTTATTAAAATAACTACACAGCTCAGTTGTTCTCCTTTCTTGCCATCTTCTGGTTCTTTGAAGACCCCCCTCCACTTGTCCTGCTGGCTTGCGGGTTGTGCAGCCAGTGCAGGAAGCCTTTATCTACTCTTACCTCGCACTGCCTGCCCCCTGCCCTGTCCCTGGCCATTCCCCTCCAGCAGCCAAGGTCTGGGGCTTAGCAGCACTGTACTGGATCTAGAAAACCAACATTCGGATCTGGCAGGATAAATCAGAGTCATCATCAGCCTTGGCAGTACCTTCCATACCCAAGGCAAGTCTGGGGCGTTTAACTTGCATGACACTTTGGCATTACTCTATTAGCAGTCATTGTCAAAAATCCTGAATTTTTTATGGGAAACAGGACCGCATCCTTCAAAAGCTGCTACTGTTTCAGAAAAACCTCCCTGCACTTCGCATTGTCCCTGGGAGTGCTGTGATGTTTCCAGCTGGAGCCCCAGGGCTGTTCAGACCCTCAAGGAAAGCCAAATATGAAGCAAATCAGTTCAAACTCTGTGTCCTTTATTGCTTCCTTATGACGCTTAATAATCCCTCCCCACACTCCTGTCTCATCTCTGCTTGCCTTCCCATACCACACGGTTGCTAGAAGCGTTTGGTCTTGCCTTCCCTCTGCTGTGCGGAGCAGCCTAAAGGCCCAGGAGCAGAACGGAGCTATCACAATGGGCTGGAGCCCGAGGTTCAGCTTCCAGCTCTCAGACAGCCTCAGTGCCCCTCTCCAGCTCAGTTGGAAAGCTGCAGCTCAAATTTCAGCCTATGTTAAGTCACCACTCAGCTCTGCTCCTTCACCAAAGAGAGGGAAGCCAGGAGAGCCTTTTTCTAAGGCAAAAAAAAAAAAAATTTTTTTTTTTGGGGGGGGGGGGGGGGG
>PPHD01004617.1:0-28162 GCA_002909625.1 Bambusicola thoracicus | reverse complement strand
ATTCAGTTATCCGTGATGGTTTTATGATATAAACTGTCCGTTAGGGAACTGACCTAACAGCTCTTTTCAGTCTGGCCTCAGAGAAAAAAAGATAATGTTTAATCCACTTAACTACTTGACCATGTCACTGTCTGTTTATCATATGATAGCATATATGAGAAAAAGGCAAATTCAGATCTGCTGGTTCAGGTTATTCTTGGATTCCAAGTTTAAAAAAATCTTTGCGATGTATTACAAGTCATGGATGCTGCTCTCCTTCAATAGGTATGCGCTCATAGCAATGCAGGCCATCGTGTGTATGTGTGATGCACTGGATGTACTGTTTCCCATATCAGACAAATGTTATAAGCTTTATACAGGTTGAGCTTGGCAGTGCAAGTTGGCTCCAGTGTAAGAGGCTTAAAACATGAAGCTTAAAAAATGAGATACAGGGAAGACATTCAGAATGCATTAGGAGAATTGTGCATAGCCTCCTTCTTCTGTGTAAGGACTACATGTAGCAGCAGTCTCATTCAAAAACACTATCTACTTGTTTTAAAGATCCAAGGAATAGATTATAATGTGTGCACTGTACTTTACCCTTGACATTAATGAGACCATCTTTAAAAAGCATTTTACTTTAGCCAACAAAAATGGCATTGAAAGTGTGATATAGGATATGATAAAACTAGAGACATTTTCACTAGAAAATATCTGTTTATTTCATTCATATTCCGTGGATTGTGAATCATCAGAAATTAGCTAATTGTGAGAGGTAGAGGTCTGGGCATTTTGTAAAATTCACAGTGTACAGATAAATGAAGTCTGTTGTCTCTAAATAAATAACATTCATGTAGGCAGATTTTTTGAAGTTTTCTTAGATTGTTAGTTTGGTTTGGTTTGTCTCTGAAGAAGTTTATAAGTACTTGGGAAAAAGGTATCTTTGACATTACTATGTCATACTATTTAACTGTACTCCTAGAGGAAGAAGGAAATCATATTCAAAGACAGATGTGTATCTCCTTGAAGAAGAAGCAACACTTCCTTGTGTTAACTGATGTTGACTTAAGTCTTCATAATGCTATCTTTTTACCATTTTTATAACAATCAAAATTGATTCCAAATCTTATAGCATCATTTGGGAAACCAGTTTGTTAATAATTTTTTTTTTTACATAAGTTACATATCATCTATCTTGAAATGCACATACTTGAGTTTTCTACCTAAAGCCGTCTGGGATTTTTGTGCTGATGGTTGATACATTATGCTTATTGCTTTAGGAAATTTAGAGGAGAAAGGTTGATGTGATATTTAGAGGAGAAGGATGATACGATAGCATCAGTACAGTTCAGATTCATCTTCTACACAGGCATACATGTGACCTTCAAAAGCTTCGTATCTTCTCTTTTCACCTGTCTCAAATGTGGGCAGAGTGAGAGACTTTGGAAAGAACCACAGCCATCACAGACTTCGTAAATTTGGAACTGAGTGGGTGATTGGGCAAGAGCTTGAGAGGATTTCTCAGACTTTCTGTTGTTACCTGATCTCTGATCTTAAACTTGTACCTCTGTTGCCTTCTGGTTGCTAGGAGATGATCATACTGAAGTGTATTTCTTAGAACTACGTGTTTCAGACCAGAAATGTTTAAAAGACTCATACAAAATTTAAATGTATATTTTTTCCCAAAAATATTAAGCCTCTCCAGAGAAATGGAAGCAACTGTATTGACTACTTTGTTGTTGAAAGGCCATCCAAGTAAATGCTCAAATGCAAGAAGACAGATTAGTTAACAGTGCTTTCTGGAAAATTACAGCAATTTTGTTTCTTAGCTTAGGTTTTTGTGAAGGGGAGAGGGGAGAGGAAGCAAACAAAAAAACACGGTGGGAAGTATTTTAAAACATGCTTGGACCAAAGAATAGAAGAACTCTGGTTTATTGGTGGAGAGCAGACCACAGCTTTTTCCAACGATCTTTTACCCTCATTTTGAACTCAGTCGTAAGACTTCCTTTTCCAGCTGGAGTATAAGAATTGGTTCTTTTAATAGTTATTGCATGTTTGCTTTTCTGTAAAGCAATGAGAACCTGTTGACTTAACACCTTGTTTTAAAGTGTATTTGTCCATCACTAATTTGTTGACATGAATTCTGAAGGAAAGGTTATTACAAAAATTAGGAATACTCGGAAGTTAAACCGATGCATGTGCACAAACCAAGAAAAGATTTTAGATAAGTCTGGAACTAAGCATCACTGATTGTGACTTGAAATGAATGTAAATATTTCTGAGACAGACTTCTATGTCTATGATATTTTCTAATAATCAAAGTTTGTCTAGTGGGGTGAAAAGAGTTGAGCAGTGCTAGGGAAGATTTTACTGCCAGAGTTGCCTTTATGCTCTGTGTCTTCATGGAATGTCATGTGTGCAGACCATTATCTTTAGACATCTTGTTTCAAAGGGCGGTTTAATGTTGGAAAATAAATAAATAAAAGGCAAGTTAAATTGGTGTAAAGCTGGTGCAACTCAATGAAGGCTTAAAAGGAAAAAGATTATGTAATAAGTAATAGTAGCGTCCTTAATATAATGAATGTTTTTACATTTTCCATTAAGTAGTGATGGAAAAGCAATCTTGCTGCTTGTAACCCTGAATTGGCTTTCTTATCACCTTCTTAAAGAGTTGCAAACACAAAGATTACTCCTCACTGCTTATCTATCACCAGAGAAAAGCAATTAATAGACGAATACATAAATTTCTATTTATGCTGGTTTTCTCGTCTCATTTGCTAAGATGTTGCATGAGAAATTGCGTATCTGATGAACTGTTCTGTGTTTTTCTGTATATCCCAATGCTGCGCTGAACACCCAGGGGTGTGAATGTCATCTTCACTTCTATGTCACACTGGTCATTCCATGGCCTTGCAGCATGATACTGTGTTTTGCTTGAGCTTTTATTTGTTGGTGCGTTGGTGGTTAGGTTTGTGAGGGTTTCTTGTTTTGTTTTCTTTTTTATTCTTTTCTTTTTCCTGGAGGATAAAGCAGCGTATGCTTTAAAGGCTTTTACTGAAAGTTCTGTCTCAAGAGAAAACAGTGGTGTAACAGAAATTGATTGATCTTGGGTTACATTGTATTTCTTCTTCATTCATCATCTAACTACAGTATTCTATGTTTATGTCATTTAGAAGTCAGTTCAGTGTAGTTCTGTGAGCTGTAAGTGGTGCTAAATCTTTTCAGTGGGGCCATTAGAGAGAACTGTATTTGCTTTTAACATACAAGGTTTTGAAAGATATTTTCTTTCAGTATTTCCTTACCTTCCCCAAGAAATTGTCAGAGAGATAAAAATGACCTAGTGAATCTCTCATATGAATTTACTGTGGCTGCTGTCCATGACCCAGCTAGTGAGAGGAGTGATGGGGAGCAATAGTTTTCCTAGTGTATCTTACTTAACCACTTTTGGTATTGGCATCTTCCTTTCCTAATCACTGCATAAGTAATCTTTATGAGAATAACTCAAGCATAGTTTTTACATTTGATAATTTTCTCTGCTTCTTTGTGACAAGGCAAGGCCATAACTTTGGCTGGATGCTTTGGAACTAATTGTATACCAGTGTTATTGCTTTTTATGTGGTGAGCTTTTTTCTTTTTTCAACTCTTGGCGAATGGACAACTTTGTAGTGCTTTGTGATTGCCAGACTAATACAGCTGCCACCCCTGTTCTCATCAAGTACTGCAACCTTGGACCTCCTTTGTGTAGCTCTTTCAACTATTTCATTTTGGTGAAATGGGCTATTTAGTAGGTCACAGGAGGAGCCAAAGCCCTGATTTATTGATGTGCTGAATAGTAGTGAGAAAGGACCTCAGAAGAAAAAAAAAAGAAAAGAAAAGAAAAAAAGGCTGCAAATGTTGACTTTAACAGCTGCTGTATCTTTTGTGTAGATTTCCTGCAGTTGTTTTGCCCGAGTTATACATAAAGTGGCACTTTTCTTCACTGCATATTCTTCAGTAGACCTTGGTGTTCAGTAGGAAAGATACACCGAGGTTATGTTCTGGGCAGCACAGTTAGTGAAAAATGTGGAATATCTCCCATTTTCAGAAATGTCAACCATGGAGAAATGGAATCTGGACAAATTTTGGATTTGAGGATTTCTAGGAGAGCTTAGGAGTGGAGATCTATACTGATACTTTATGAAGAACTTTTATTGCTAAGGTTTTTAATAATTTCTTTAATATTTATTATTTTCAACATAACTTCATACACTGGGGCACGTTCTTTATGATCATTTATTTTATTATTTCTGGCTTGTGACTGTTTTCCTAATAAGGAAGATAAATAACCTCATTTCATGTATTGATTTACTAAAAGGGATGCTAAACAAGTAAACACTGTTGCTTTCTATAAATGAAACTAAAATATTCATCCACCAATTAATAATCTGTAGTTTTCCAAGCTAATATATAGATATCCCTAAGGCTTATGCATACCATACTCTGTATCATTTTACATTCCATTTAAAATCATAACATTAAACAAGCAAAAAATAAAAATACCTAACAATTGTTTTGTACAAATATCTAAGGAGACTGTTATCATACCCAAGGTATTTTAAATACATGAAACCTTGATACGTAGTAATACCTCAGAAAATATACCCCATGAGATGAGGACATGTTCTATATTCTTGAAGAAATGTGGCTTTTCATAGAATCACTCAGGACAATAATTGTGAGAATAATAAAATAATTGAAGATGATTTTTTTTGCACAGGTCTGGTGATGGCAGTTGAGTTTTAACAACCTAACAGATGCCCTAAAAATGCAATTACTTGAGGCAGCAAATGTGCCTTAATTAAAAACGTACAGCTGATTGTTATGTGGATTGTGAGAACATCTGCTAATATCTTGATAGATTATATGAAACATCACCAGAAACAGAGCTCGTGAAGTCTAAATCCTGCTTTTATCTTGGAGATGGTTTATCAGACTGACTCGAACAGTTTGCATTTTAACTTTGCTGTCTTACAGTACTGGAAAATGTACTCGAGGCACCCAAGCCTGTCCCAGGTATGGACTGTGTTGCATATACAAGTTGAGAGAATCAAAGATTATAAGTTTGAATTGTATTTGAGGCAGCAGATGGGGTGTTATGCAAGTAGTTTCCCTTTCTCTCTACTTATTATTCTTGCTAGTTATTATTTAGCAATTTTAAAAGCAGCATTATTTTTTGCAGTTGTTCCTTGCCTTTTAGACATCAACAACTCTGGTGATCTGGAGCCATTACATACCCAAAGCTTACTTTGTCTGAAGAATTGTCTGTGGAAAAGACTCCTAAATGTGGACAATTATGTGGAATTAATGTAGAGGCTGAGTGAATAACGGCTATGACACCCAGAATCCCCAGGAGTAGTTGTAGCAAACAGTTAAGCTAAATCAAATGCACAAAACTGTACTCACTCCTGGCTTTTAGGTGCATGCAATACACGGACCTCTGCTGTTTACTATGTCTCGCAGTGTAGAACATCTTGTATCAACTCTTCAATTTTTCAGCATACCTATCGCTTCTGTTAGCAGATCTATCACTAGAATTTGGGGATCCCTTTCCCAAGGTAAAGGTACAGGTGGTTTTCCTTTCCCATGCTCTCACTGGACTTGCCACTACTCCTTAGATGTGAGGGCTTCCCTTGCTGACAGAGGACAGTCTTTACCTGGGAAAAATATTTCTGGTGTTTGTGCCTCGTATGCAGTGCAGGTCAGTGATGGAGACTGGTTGCTATGGTTTTCTGTAAGTGAAGTGCTGTAGATGGGAAAACAGTATTTACAAATTACTTGTGCTGGCATTACAGCAGTTTTCTAGAGAAAGCAGAACAAAACAAAAGGGAATTGCATACACTTGTCTCAGGGCTGTGGTTGTATTGACTGTTTTGTGTTTTTTGGATTTAAAGTTATAGGGAATGCATGAAATATTACCTAGAGTCTAATCAATTTATTCCTGATGATTTACCAAGATTGTAATTATATACTTCTGTAATTGTGTTTGGTATGATGGATCTTAAGCTTAATTCTCTCTGTAATAGAGCCTAACCCTAGTCTAAAATAATTATAAACATCATCAGAAACAACTGTTTCAGTATGAAAAAGGAAATGCAAATTGCTTTTTGGAGGGCAGTCATCTGGACATCTATCCAGAATGTTTCTTCTTTTTAATGTTTACTGAATATTTTATGGGGCTTATTACAGACACAGTCCTCCTCTACACAGTTATTTAAAAGTGAGTAGTATTTCTTGAAGATGTAGGAATACAGTAGCAATATAAAAGACTTGATATTATGTGGTGATCAAATAATGAAACTTTATTTTTCTGGACTGTAAACAATTCAATTAGACTGTTTCTGGAATAAATTAGGTAAAGCTTACTGAGTCCAAACGGCCCTTGTTTCTAGGGAATTGTAGTTCAATTTCATTTTTAATTAGATTGAACATTGTGAATTTCTTAGCAGTAGTAAGCAAGATCTGGCAATAAAATATGCACTCAATTTCTATTAAAAGTTCCTAAAGTCTAGTGCAGGGAACGGGGAATATATCTGGCTTATGTTTAATTGTCCAAGTACCCTGTTGTGAAAAAAATCCTTTTTTAAAAGCAACTGATGTGTAACAAAGAAGTTTTCTTTGATAAAACTGTATTGAAGATGAACAGACAGCAAAAGGAGAAAGTATGGGATAATATGGCCAGTTCATTATAAGCTTTATACCACATTCAAGGCCATATTGTTAGAAATGCTGCTTTGCAAGGACTGCAAAGCAAACTACTTTTGGGTTCAGAGATTGTGGGGGGGATGTTGGGAAAATTTTCAAGGGACTTCTCCTCACCTGCGACTGTCTTAAAGGCTAGCACACAGCAAGGAGAACTGTTACTTGGATTTATGCATAAATGGTAGGAAACTCTCAATCTGGACTGAGATCTGCCGATTTATAATAATTATACTTTATTCAACACTTCACTCCTTTTGTTGGTGTTGGAGGTTATCTCATCTTAGTACCATTGAAGCTGCTGTTCTCTGCACATGTACTATGATTCCAAATGCTGTTTGCCAGTCTTGGGTTTTCTTTTGTTTCTCTTTTCTTTCCATTTGCTCCTATGTAGCATATTATACATGTTCATACAATGTGTCTGGGCTTCTGTGCAAAATGTGGGTGCTCAAGGGTGAGGCTGTCAGTCTGCTGCTTTTGAATACAGCATAGCTTAGAGGAAGCTTCTGACTCCTTGGTGGATGGCATCTATAGGTATGAGGAGGAATTTCCATCAGGGATTCAGGACAACAACGTTAGAACAGATGGGATATGTTAGAATATGTTCTTGTGGTTGTATTTTGGGTTGTGTGTCTGTTTTGGTTGAGATGATGAAATGGGTCAGCTCTACATGCAGTAATGGATAACTGCTACGTGAGAAATATCCCTCAAATCATTTTTAGATATAAAAATGATAACTTTCTGAGAATGTTGAATGACGGTTTCAATTTGGAAAGTGATGACTAAAAATGTCTTAGATGTCAGATTCTTTCCACAAAGAATGGCAATTCATATTATCATTCCTTTGACAGCAAGTACATTAAAGTTTTAAGGTCTTGCCACAATGCAAAGCATCATGGTTTTGTATTGTTCATGTATGTGGCAGTGTATTTTAGTAACACTTTGTTTAATTCCAGTGCAGTACATTTTCTACCTTCAAAAACCTTTATGGGAATAGCCTGTCATTTATGAGATCCTGTTGCTTGCGTTTTAAGCTCTTTGCAGGTTTTTTTTCAGCTAAATTCTTTTCCCAGTCCTGTTAGTTCAATATAGAAATAGTGTCATTTCTTAGACAAGGGCAGTGTTTGAGCTGAACTGGAAAAACAGATTTCTTTTCATCATCCCCATGGAGTCAGCCATTAAACTGGTAATGTCCTCCATCTCATTTACTATCTTAATACTGTACCTTGAGGATGGATCAGTGAATGCTGAAACTCTTTCAAACGGTATTTTGCCACTAAATTCCTTTCACCATTTCTTAGACATCTGTGATAGAAAATGTAAGCATGATTAAACATTGTGTAGTATTCAAAGAAGAAAGCTGAAGCCAAAGTAGACCTTTGCTTCCTCTCTTGTTATATATATGGAATTTGGAAGAGTTGTACAAAAATGTAGATTTGTATCTATTTATTTTTCTGCTGTGGGTCTTGGTTGTGGTACCATTGTATTTCCCATGTAGCCTGTATTATCATAGGTAATTGAGAGGACAGTGGCATCTAATTAAATCTGCAGTATGTGAAGTTGTATTTTTCTTCTCAAGCAGTCTGTTTCAGAAATAGAAATGCATTGTGTCAGTGAGGTCTTCCAACAGTTTAAATGGCCCTTTACCCTTGCCTGGTAATTTTACATGCTGCCAATTAGTAAAATGAGATGGGACTTCCTTTCAGAGCCTCATGATTTTAATTGGAACTTCAGTAGAAAAGAATAATTAATAACTTGTAGCCTGTCCAGCTAGTAAAGCTGTGTCTCAGATTAATGAACCATGTATTTTGCACATAGGTCTATGAATTGAAGAATGCTCTAGTTTTAAAAACTGGTTAGTTATTTCTGTAATTAATGTTGATTATTGCATGGAAGTATAATGGCAATTGGAGATGCAGCTCCTCCTATTCATAATACTTATGAGTATGTGTGATTTTAAATGGAGAGCAGTTTGGTCAACTTCAAGAAAAACTGAAGCCTATCTGTTGGGTTATTCTGGGTGCTTACACAGATTAAAGCCAAGAAATGATGATTTCCCTTTTCATTTGATGCATGTTCTACTCCTTCACATATTGAAGGAGCTATCAATTCTTGGAAAACAACTCTGAGTTATTTGAATATGATACAATTGTCTTATTCCAATTATAAACACTGTACTCCAAATATAGACATGATGATGAGTGTACTGTAAAATAGAGATCTATGCTTATAACACATGCCAAAGATAAGCATGTTGATCTGTCAGAATTTTATTTCACAGTATGAAATATGACTTTCGGTTTTCTCAGAATTCCTCTTAACTGTTTTGCCTCACATGTTTTGCACATTTTCTCATTCCCTACCTGACAATTTTTATGTGGAAATCTCTTCTACGAGAAATCTTTATCTTCTGTAATGCATAACGAGTGCATGTATGTTGTTTTTCATATTTCTTTGTTGTTTTCTCTTACTCAGAAATAAGATTATATAATGTGTACTGTGTGTACTGTATTGTAGTACTAATTATTTGTTCAACTTTATTTTTCGTTTGCACGCATAGTCACCTACTGTGCCTTTGAATATAAAACCACTTTCTGTGAGTGTTTTTGTTGACTACCTTGAATAATAGTGAAAAGGGAATGCTGCTTTTATGCCTGTAATTAATACATGAGCAGAAGTATCACTTAGGTTTTTATTTTATGAATATGTTACATCCAGATTTTATTTTGTTAACACTAAATGGACTTGTAATAAATAATGCAATTTTGAATCTGGCTTTAGGTAGAGGAAACCTGAAACTTTCAAATTTTTACCTAAATAAATTCAGTTTGGGTATATAATCTTCAAAGTACCAACACAAGTGACAATCTCCCGGTGTATGCTTATAATTGCTCCAGTTCTGACTTACACTGTAGCCTCTTTCAGAGACATTGTGAGGATACAGTAGAAGGCTTTCAAAAATATGTGATTAGTTTTAATGTAGAACCTAATACTGTCCATTAATGTAAGTATCTACATACATTAGTGAGGATACAGTCAATGAATTCTCTTCCAATAGTATAAAATACATGCACGTGAATGTGTTTTAAAGATTAGAGGCACATTTTTTTAGCATGGTGTGCTTAAATGTCTTTTTGAAATATAGACTTTTAAATTCTGCTAGAGTGGTAATGAAAATACATGAGAACTAGATAACAGAAGAATCTCTAAATACTAGTTAGCAAAAAATGTATATTGTTTTAATTGCTGATACTTTTTAACCATTATGTAATGATTGAAAGCCTGTAGGCTTATAATAACTATTAATATAGTTGAAAGTAGAATTAGATTTAATAAGAAAATGTCAGTGGATTGTTGTGAATCATATTGGGAAATGTAGCAGAAGGAACCTATTGGAAAATCGGGAGATCTGGTTCATTTATCTCTGTTGCTAGTTTGATTTATCACATGCTAAAAAAACTCATCAATGTATATATAAGCTTTGAAATGCACTTGAAAGATGTTGTATTTAATGAGTTCTTAATGCATCACACTGAAGTTCTATATAGAACAGCTCTGCTTGATAGATTTGTTCCTGCATTCAGGTCATTGTGGTAACCCACTGATTTACTCTGGCATGTGCTAGCTTCAGGTAGGAGAACACATTAACATCAGCCATGTGGCGTAGTGGCACCCTGCTTCTTGCATCTTTATCCAGCAGAGTCATGACCAACTTCTTGGTTTTTTTAACCTATCTGCCAGTACCTTTGTGGCCAAAGCCCAGTGGTGTAGCTTGCCTCAGAAGTGCAGATCTCTGTTACCTACATGCCAATATAGACTAGAGATGAATGAAAGAATATTGACTATGGATGTATAAACGGAAAATGAAACGGTTATTTTCAGTCCTGTCTGTTCATTTATCTGTGATACATCTTCCTCCTCTTATTGTATCATTTCTCAGACCCAACAGTAGCCATTTGCAAACTCATCAGTGGAGCATAGTGAGTAGTAAGATAATCCTTAAAAGCTGGAATTACTTCTGTCTGAAGAATTAGTGTAGTTCTGTGGCACTGTTGTAATCTTCAATCAATTCGAAATGCACAGAGCTTTACACAGATTATTCATTTTCTATCATGGAGATATTTCTACATCACAACTCAGTTTCACCCAATTCACAAAAAAAAATCAATTTATTTTTCAGTTCTCTGTTAAAGTGAAAGTTTGAATTTTTTCAGTCAAAATTGATCTTTATAGGCTGCTTTAAGCTTTGGTGGGTGCTAAGATGCTTTCATCCTTGACTCTGGGGAGGTTTGCCTGATTTGCTACCCCAGATCTATAGATTGTTTTGAACGGTTAATTACCATTAGCACTCATGCTGAGATGTTCTAATGAATCAGAATAAATGCTCTCTGTGTGACAGGAGGCAGACTTCAAGGCTTGGGTATGCTTGACCGTTTTATTTTTTTAATGAACAGTAAACTCCTTATTTTCTCTCCTTACTGGAGAGTAACTGTATCTCATCATCCTATGCAAGTGTGATGTCAGTGCCCTTGAATATACATGTCCTTTAAGAGGTAAACTAACCGGAAAGGTCATACTGCTAGTAGTATGGGAAATTAAGAAAAGCTGCTCAGTAGTTGTTAGGGAGATTAGTTTCAACCCCAAGGCATTTACAAGATCATATTTATAACACATAAAAATATATAAGGATTCTAAGTCTAACCAAGTGTCCAGGAAATAGAGAGAAAGTTGACTCCACTCACATTTCTTTGAATATCTTGCCTAGTCATGCCTCATCTGAATATAATCTCCGGCTCATCAAACTTGTTTGAGTGTCACAGTAAAAGAGGTGAGGATCTAACAGCTGCAAATCTCAAATGTGATCATTAGTGCTGCAAATCTCAAATGTGATCATTAGTGCTGTTTCCTCAACATGTTGCGTCATTCATAATTAAGAATTCGTGATGTCATCAGCCTTTGAAAGTATTTTTACATGAATTGGGAAACTTGATGATGAATCAGTCTTGTTGGCTTTTGATTTTGTCTTTCCAAAGGATAGCTGCTTTATGTATATGACAAGCATTTTGGAACGGCACCTGTCTTTAACCTGTTTGTGCTGATTCTAGAATGAGAGCCTAATGCATTATAGAGCACCTATCACAATAGTAATTAAAGTAATAAAGCTTTCTGATACTTTCTCTTAATAGTTAATCCTGTGTTCTCTCCTCAGCTTTCTTTGTTAGAAGACGCAGGGTTTGGTGGTGTTCTTCTTTACGTTGATCCTTGTGATTTACCAAAGACTACAGATCTTGCTGAAAAAGCTTTTATGGTTTCCTTGAATAGTGGAGGAGATCCATCGACACCCGGCTATGCCAGTATTGGTAAGTACTGTACGAGGCATATTCAGTTAATGGACATTTTAATTCTGCACAGATTCTAAGTATGGGAATTAAAAGTCTAAATGAACTCTTACCTGAGTGGAAACCTGTGATAAGGGAACATTGTGTCATGCAGCATGGCTCAAAAGTGCTTTACTGCAAACTCTTGGCACAAAGTCTGCACTTAAAGTAATTTATTTGTTTCTATTTTTATTGATATATTGACATAGTATATTATTTGTCTGCTTTTTTTTACTCTATGAAAAAAAGAGCTGTGAATTACTTCTCCAGTGGTATCTTAGCAAGTTTCATGGCACTTGTTCCTACTGAAAGGAGTATTTTTCCCTTCGTCTTACCCTTTCATGGTATTGGTAATGGAAACATATGGTCAGTAAGTGCAAGTTCAATTGTCCAGTGTAATAAGAGATTTACATTTTAAAAGATTTAAGAACAGCATTTACATCTCAGCACAACTGCCACTTGAATTAAGACATTTTCTTTAAGTTGTATCTCAGCTCTGCCTAGATAGACTTTTACCTGAAATGTTTATCTAAATAGATGTTCTTTAGAATTGTGCGGCAGGGGGGGGAACAGACAAACTGATTTTTTCAGAATTATTTAGTGTTTTTAAATGTTTAACAGTTTGGTGTTTTTGTCGTTGTTGTTGGTTGGTTGGTTTTGTTGTGGTGTTTTGTTGTTGTTTTTTTTTTTGTTTTTTTTTTTTTTTCTCTAACAATAAGGAGATATAACCTATTTGACTAGTAAGCACTACTTTAATCTCCCTTCTGGCAGTTTAGTGACTGTGTGTTCTGCCTGTCTGCTACCTGCTCAAGTTTACAGTCTTTTTTACTATCTAACTATTTGGAAATGTATTCAGCAGAAGTCTATGAGTTTGTGACAAGGCTTTATCAAGAACATTTAGTCCAGTTACTTACTCAGACATCTCAAGTCTGACTTGAATTGGCACTGAATCGACTGATGCAATGCCGAGATACTTTAGGACTAGTATGGCAGAAAATAGAAATATTTGCCTGGATGTCAAAGAAGGGTGTTAGCTATTCACAGCATGAATGCCTTGACAGCTCTGTGGGAAAGCAATTGCACATTTTCTTGGTGTCTCTGTGTACATGACCTACTCTTCTTAGAAGTGTCCTGGGAGATACAGAGGTAAATGTTACAGTCTTCAAGCTTTATTCTTGCTCATTTTGCAGAGCTATTTGAAAAATAGCTTTCTGTTTATCTATGTGGCTGACTCCTTAATGTTTTATTTACCCTACATGAAAAGAAAAGCTAATTAAAACAGATATAGCAGCATGAAGATGCCACTTCAGTGTCTAAACACTTATGCATTGGTTTGCTGTCAGTAAATTGTCTTACTGTCTCCATGCATTCTAGCCTGTACTATGAGGAAAAGAAACTTGATTATATAGAAAACGATCATATCATTAAAAGTACATTATTAGTTTACCACTAGAACTCTTAACGTGGCTTATCTGTGATTTTAAATCTCTGACCACTATTCACAAGCAAGAATAGGCTATCAGGTTCTTATAATCATTTCTGTTTTGGTCATTGAACGCAATAATGTGCTGGAAAGAACACAAGGTACACTCAGAAAAGATTTTATTTTTCCTCAGAAAAAGAAAATCTTCAGAACATGGTAAAGGTTGGAGAGATTTCTTCTTAAAGTTAAGAATGTTTTTAAATGGAGTTTGAGTAATAATTCAGAGAAGACTTTAGACCTTCCATAATTTAGATCAAATATTCTATTTAGCGTGGATGAAATACTGTGCTGCTCCATATGGATTATTTTAGGACGCACAGAAATAGCTTGGTGGGTTAGAGATTAATACTGCATATGAATTGAATGGTTTCTTTGATCTCTGTGTGATAAACAGAAAACAATACTGATATGAAAAATCAAAAGAATTTATGCAAAAGATTTTGCAGCCTTGTTTGGTAATTTCATTCTCTTGTTCGTAAGACAATCCTATGAATCTTAAAATCTCCCAATCCTATGAATCTTAAAACAATCACATGAGCATTTGTTAGCACCATTCTCTCTTCCTGATGCTTATTTCCAAGGGCTTGTGCCCTCCATTTTAAGAAATCTTTCTTTTGTTTTGCTGCTTTTGAAATGAAACTGTTCTATGGCTGGAACTCAGAAAATTATTCATACATGAATAAGCCTGAAAGGGAGGTGAGAGCTGCAAAGTAAAAAGTATCCTGGAAACAAAGTTTTGAAGAATGGCATAAAACTTGGGTGACGTCCCCCACTTCCATTTTTTAATCTATTTCAATTTTCTGAATGCTGCAATTCCTTTCATCTACCTGTGTATGGCAGAGACGCATTAGGTTTCTTCATTTCTGTATTTAAGAACCATTTTAAATCAAAGTTTCCATACAGAAAGTGATTCAGTAAACAAAAATATGGATAGAAAATATTTGTCTGTCCTGATATGTAAATAGAAATGTGTCATTGTGATGAGCATTAAGAGCCTTGTCCCTGACATAAGGTGCCTTATAATAGGAGATCCCTATCGGTGCAGCTATGGAATAGAAATTATTTCAGGAAGAATTTCATCAGTATCATGGAAAATACTATTAACTTCAAAATGTTATAAGATCGCTGAAATATAATCTTAGACTATTAACTAGTGTTTCAAGTATCTCGTAGTTTTAGGGATCTACTTGGTAGAAATTATAGTGGAAAGGCAAATGGTATAATTAAAAATATTATTTGGTAGTAGTCAATGCTTCAATCCACTGTAAACATCTGGTCATGTGAGCAACAATACAGAGACTAGGTAGAAAGAGTAATTATTACGTATGGGGAAATGCATGGTGTAACTGGAATTCTGAATTGTGAACTTCACATTCAGGCTAGGTAATTACCGTGAACGTTCCTCAAGCATCTCTAGTAGGATCTAGTGATAAGGAATCAGTGGATTCTTGATCCCATGCTTCGGGGTTAGAATGGGACCTTTAGAATACTGATCTAATGACAGGTGTTGGAGACAGGGTTCGGGTATAGGTGGTCTTTAGAGGTTCCTTCCAACCCAAAGCATTCCTGTGATTCTGTTCACAAGTATTCATTACGTGCACCCATTTCTAGTAGAAGACAATATTCAGTATGTTTAGTGGCTGTCTTTTTAATGTTGTAAAGTATCAAGGATTGGTTGTTTGTGTGTGTGTGTGTCTGTGTGTGTATGTGATGTACTTTAAAAACATTCACAGAATTCAGAGTGGGATAAAAGGTCAAGAACAAACCCCTGATGCAGAATTGAGGTTGTGAGATGTAAGCTTACCAGGTCAGTCAGGAGAACAGTTCCACACAGACTAAGTCATTAGAAGAATAATTTCACTTTATAATGAAGGAGAAAGTCATGTTATAGTTCAGCTTTAAAAGTGCTATGATGTCTGGAAAAGGCAGTGAATATGGTGAGCTGCTACACTAATTGGGCAAGTAACGTTTATTAAGATAATTGTTCAGCAGAAACTGAGTGAAATAAATGGTGCTAGTTGTTTGAGCAATCATTTGGAATACTCAGAGTATGGGATTTTATATTCTTAAAATGAAAATCTGAACTATGTGTATTGGGTGAAATTGGCAAGGGGATCTGGGGGAGAAGGCTCAGGCACACGGGGCAGTCTTGGTGAAATGAGATCAAGAGCTGTCCTGTACCAGGCACAGCTCATTCCAGGTGGCACCTCCACAGCCCCATGAGTGCCACAGCTGAGCCCATCTGTGATCTTGGTGACATCTCTGTGAAACCATATTTGATATTGATATTTTACTGCAAAAGTTAAGGAACAATAAATATGCATCAAAAAGCTCTTGGCATTTTGCTTTTTTGTAATGTGTCATTCTACTTGAACCAGTTCTTCTATAGTGAATACAGGGAACTGTTTGGAATACGGGTTAGTACATGCTGTGACAGAAAAGTGTTTTTAGTCAGCCTTGTGATTCTGTATATTTGTGTTCTTCCTGCCTTTTATCTAAGTTTGTCCTCACTGTCCTCTACTTTGTGGTATTTTACTCCTCTGAAGCAGCTAACTGCATTGAAGTTAACAAAAAGTGGAATGTTCTGTGACAATTTTCACCATGCGTATGCAACAAATGTTCTAAAATGTCTTATTGTAAATGATTGTGATTTCCTACAAGATGTCCTCAGCTCTTGTTTGTCTGTTGTTTTAAAAGTCAAAACTCAGATACAGGATAGTTTTCCTATTATTATTATTTTTCTATTTATCTATTATTATTATTCCATTATTTTTCGTTAAGAGGATTAAAGATTCTGGGTTTGTTTTGTTTGTAATTTTAACTTGGAGGAGGAAAACAACCTGAAATGAAAATGCAGGAATCGTATCAATTAAATTATTGAGAGGGAGGGGGAGATCTTATGGGCTGATAATCAGGGTTTACCAGAGAAGATACTTCAATAGCTTGCTTTCAATTTATCTATCTTCAGACTCTTTCAAATGCCAGACTGAGCTATACAAGACACAGTTTGTCTCAATTTCAAAAGGAAAATTATAAATTAAAAAAAAAAAGTAAATTTAGAAGAGTAATGGAATATGCAAGGGGTAAACACCAAATTGCATGACAAAACAAGCACTTTCTGGATAGACATATTGCCTCCGTGACACCTCTTTTGTCAGAATCCACACGTCTAGTTTCCCATCCAGATTATCATCAGGATTGTTTTTCTTTTCAAGCTTCTGTTGGAGAAGACTCCCCATTTCTGACATTTCAGACAATTTCAAACTACCAAACAGCCCTTACTCCCTGCAGAACATGTTCTAGTAAAGCCACTTTCTCTCATCTAACAAAAATATCATTTTAAATGGTGTCCAGATTCAATTTTTGAAGCTCCGGATCTCAAAAAGGAGGATTAGCGTATTGAAATCTCTTGTGCAATCATGATTAAAAAAAAATCCTTTCATATCTTGAATGACAGCTAGCACAACGTGTTTCAGCTCAACATAATGTTGAGGAAATGAGATATAAGTTTTAGTATATGCTGTGAAACAGCCAGTGCTGCTGTATACACACTAGTTTGGTGTACTGGAATTTGCTACTGCAACAGCATGCCTGCCTGCAGAGTCTATCTGAAATCAATTGTGTTTACATGGGTTGAGAATCTGGGGAGGGGAACTGCTTTTGTAGTATCAGTCATTTACTACTTAACTTCCCTCCCTTACCCATTGCTGTGCTTTCTTCTAATACTTTCTGTAATAACCATTTTGAGTGGCTTCATTGTGTTGGGTATGGTTTGTTTGCTTTCAGAACCCAATTAATATAACATTACTAGAGATTTTCATCCAGCAGCATCAAGCAAATAGGCAGGAAATTTTAGCAGTAACTAGCAAAAAATCTGAGATTATAGCTCAAAAAATATGTTAATCCCCATACTGATATCTAAACCGTACACTTACTATTTTTTGCTGACTGCAGTTTGTAAGCACGTTTCTTAGTTCGCTGCAATTTAAATACATGCTTCTCAAGTTCAGGATGACACCTCCTTGCTGCAAGCAAACAAGTTGCTAGTGCTTTGGGATCCAGAAAGTGCCATCTTTCTTAAGGCTTCTAAACCTTGTTTATAGTGTGGGATCTGGCATGAGGAATGGTAGGGAAAAACTAATATGGGCTTTAGCCCATTCTTTTATTTAGTATGTCTGCGTGTGAAATTTAAGCTGAGAGAGATTATAGGATTAATTACAGTAAAGCTACCTCAGTGACCTAGGCCTGTCTTTCCTATTTTCTAATAGTTGAGCATCATTGCCATCGTGATTTTGACATATATCTGACATGTGGACATCTTTTTCGTATATTTATGTTTGTGTGCAGTATTGTACTATTTTAACCACCTAGTACCCCCATAAAGTTAGGATACCCCACAAGTTAGGATATTACAATGGAACTCTTAAATACTGGAAAACTAACACCTGCAAGTACACCTGCATCGTATCAAGAGCACCATAAAGTCACTTGGCTGATTGTTCAAGTAATTGGAGGTGCAAATAGTTTTATAATTGAAATATTGCTGGTGGAGCAAACCAAACCATCATTAATTCAGTATGATCTCTGTTCCAGCCCACTGCTAACCATATTCAGCAGCTTCATGAAAAAGATAATAGTACCTCTTCCTACTTTCAGACAGGTAGAAACTCCCCCTGAAGAAATGGAGTGGAAATGTGAAAAACTATTTTTCATTTGAGATATGTGTACTGTCACATTATATAGTATTGTTCTGCAAAACACTGGAAGACAAAGCTAACTCATCCTAGTGCGGTTTCAGAAATTTTTCTGAAATGTTTTGCTTGCATTCTTTCACTGTTTTCTTTTTTCACCCTTGCACTGTTCTCTTCCCTTCAGAGAAAGAATGCTGAGGTGAGGACGAAAAAAGGATGAGAAAAGCTTTTGTGGTTATTTAGTTGGTTGGCTTTTGCCAGTTTAGCTTAATTAACATCAGAATGGAGGCTAACCCCATCTCTTCACTGAGTTCAAAGCTAATATTTTTGCCTTTGGTTGAATTTACATCTTCTAACTAGTGATCTCTTGTGGTATTCTTTCCCCTCCATCATGCTTCTAAATATCACAAGCTAAATAACCCACTGGTTGTTACTGCAGTTTGGATACCAAAGGATAGTGGTAAATGAGGTTTCTCAGGTGTGACAGGGTAAAGCTTCACAAAATGCATTTGGAGCAAGTGGGATCTCATGCCCAATGGTGTCCTGTGAATATGAGGGCTTCCTCTGCTTGGTTACTCTCTGCTCGTGGCCTTTACAAGTAATATAACGAGGCACTGATGAAATACTGCCCAAGCATACTCTGTATGACTGTATATGCAGCAACTCCTTTCACTTTAGTACATTCAGATACTGTTGCATGTAGAAAGTTGCAAGACTTTTATTTAAGTGACTGTATCAGTTTGGCTGCAAAGCGCTTTTCTCCCCTGCTAAAACGTTTTAATGGTCTGGTGAGTAGCACTGAAATAAATGTTTGCAGCTAGAACTGGCCAGACGTGGGATAATGTCTGTGACAAATGTGTTACACAAGAAGCTCATCGGGGACATATCAGTGAAAGAGGCATCAGCCCCAGTTTAAAGAGCTGCTTTCTTCACCGCTTTTTGGAGTAGTCCTGCATGCAGTGGCGCCAGCCAGCATTTGCTGTGTGATGGGTACAGTGGCAGGATGAGGAACAGGCAGTTTGTTGCCAGATGCTTTTGTTATCTGACATGTTTTTCATGTGCAAAACTAAGCTACAAGAATGATTTGAATAAACCTTTGAAACTTTCATAACTGTTTCAATTTCAATTAGGACGAGTGTGTGTAACTTCCAATATTTCTTATGTGCTAATGTTATGTATTTGACAGGTGCGTCTATTGAGTTACTGAAAAAAAGGGTGAAGCCTCTTGGGTTATTTGAAACCTCATTGAAGTCATAGATGTTTTGGAATAGTTATATAATGATTTGCATATTTGTTTATGATGGTGTGCTATAGGGACCACCCTTTTCAAAGTACATAATGAGCAAATGCCTATGCTATCTACTTGGGAGGTATTTTTTTTCTTATAGCAGATGTCAGCTAAAACTGACACGTGGTGACGATCTATTCCTATTTAGTATAATACTCATAACAAGGAGACTAATTTTAGAACAGCTGGCCTACTCATGGTTTGAAGTGCCTAGGTTCTTTTCTTGATTTCCAAGCATCAGCAGTCTTTCAACTTGTCCGCTGTGCTATTTCTACCAACCCTGGTTTAATTCAGGTCTGTAAGGGATTTTCATCAAAATCTTACATTCTCTGCTAGAACTGAACCACACAATGTTAAGCCTGTAGCATTTAAAACTTGGACAGTATTCATGCAGTGTATAAAATATTTGATTTTCTTAACAGTTAATAGAGCATAATGGTGAAGTAAAACTAAACTTCATTCCCTTGTCAGTTACCACTGCTCCCTGCCCAGACTGCTGTATTAGATGTGATTTAGAGTTATACTGGCAAGAAGCAGAATATATCTCTGGACGGTAATGTGTGCTGCTAATCCACAGAAAAATGCTTTCCTCAGAATGAGAAAATACAGACTTGGAGAAGATACGGTGAATGAAGTTTTTTTTTTGTTTTGGTTTTTTTGTTTGTTTGTTTGTTTTGAGTTAAACTTAAGAGATTCGGGTGTAAGATGATTTCTTATGAGTATTTTTAGTTTTTTTTTTTAATAGAGGGTAGTGAATAACGAGAAACTAAGAAGTTAGACCTTGAACAGCTTCTGCATATTCTGTCTCTCTAAACTTGTTCTGAGACAAGAAATTAATCTAAAAATGAGACACAGGAATAAAATGGGGTTGTGGCAGAATTTCCATTTCTTGGGGTTTTTGTCCACTTCATCTGCAAGCCAGCATTTTATAAACCGACTGTTTTTATACAACATGGTTCCTTTCTTTTGTCTTCGCTTTTGGTGATGGTATTAAAGGACTTCAGACTTTCTGAGAGTAAAAACCAAGATGCTGTTTATATGTGTCAATAGTATGCAGACATTTTAATTGATCTTGGTCTGGTATTAAAATAGAAGAAATCTTCAGTGATGCCGTCTGTAGTTGACAGACAAAAAGTAAGTGACTTCAATTCTTGTAAATGCATGTCAATCTAATGTGATTTCAACACAATGATGAGTATTCATTCTTGACCCCATTTAGAGAATAAAAATAAGACTGTCTGAGTTAGAAGAATTGGTTGGACGTTTTCTGTGGAGCTGTAAGTTTAAAGAGAAAATTAGATGGATGAAATATGGGTATTGGTGTTATTGTAGTCAGTTGTAGACACCACGGATCTGTCAGACACTACCAGGTGCTGTGTGGTGAGGGAGATAACAGGATGAAATATATTTCAGATTTTTTATTAAAGAATTTCTGACATGGATAAAAATGCTTAAGTCGTGTGATGGAATATGTAATGGTATGATCTTTTTCTGTGATTGTTAAGAATAGACTAGGTAGTTCATGGGTAGTTTTTGAGGATGCTGAAGGAGTTGTATGTTGTATGTATTAGAGCTGCTTACAACATCACAGTAATCTTCATGGTTCCTGTGTGAAGCAGGATCCGTGAGAAGCTATATGGAGGTTTCCTGGAAGTTCAGTGGCAGTGAGCTTCGTACTGTCTGGTAGGCATCACACCATGGGGTTCAAAGTTTTTTTTGTTGTTTTTTTAACTTGGAAGTTGTTCCTCCTAGAAGTAACACATGCATTGTTTATTTTGTTTCTCAAGATTTGGGTCAGACAAAAGTTGTTTTGAGCTTAAAAATGCCTACTTTCCCCTGCATCAATCTAAGATAAATTATTGTGGAAAAAGTAGTCGTGTGAGTGTCAAATTCATCAATTGGGTTCTCTGAAATATGGGTTTGCTTCTGTTGCATAACGTATCAGTTCTATCTGTATTTCAAAATGTATAGGTATGTCTACCTACGGAACTCCTTTCCATAGCTGTCTGATAACCTGGTAAAACTGAACTTAGTCTGTAGTAGCTGCTTTCTCTGTAATAGTTGTCTGTGATAAGAGGGTAGGTGTGTAGCTGTCTACAAATCAATTATTTTTACTGTTGTTATTTTTTATTTTTTTTACTTTGTAGGCATGATTTCTTAATACCCAGATTGCCTGTCCTCCAGTAAGGCTCCAGATAGCTGCTATTAGTAGTAGTTAGAAGGAAGACTTTGACAGTCATTTTTCACTTGAAAATTCTTCTGCTTTTCCCTCTCAATCAATCATCTTAAAGGTGGTTAAATTTTGGTGGAATACGGAAAATTGGGCAGGGCTCAGATCCTCTTGATGTGACAGCAAAAGCAGTAGTCCAAAGTTTAATAAAAAATCATCCCTGTGTGCAGCCTGTTTTTTTTTTTTTTTCTGTGAGGCCTAAGCCTTCCTTCAAAAGAGGTTACTGTACTTTGAAGTTTCATCTTCTCAGTACACATTATTGTGACATTGTATACTTTTCAAACTTAAATTTTAATAATCAACGTGATCATAGGAAGGAAGTAGGAGGCAGCATAGCACTATGTTTAGGCTGCTTTTGATTTCAGAAGATACTAATGTGAAGAAAATAGTTTAGTGATGAAAAATGCTTTTTGAAATACTATAGTTGGAAATGGAAAGAAAATTCCATCTAATAATCAGAAGTCTTGTAGCTCATGGAACGAACTACATGGAAGACTGTTTTTGGAAGCTGCACTATACTGAGATTTGTTCTTTTGGGGAGTCATTTGTTTCTCTCTCTTGTAGTTATCTCTGATTATTTCTGAGACATTTTGAAAAAAATTTTCAAGTAACTTTTGTAATGATATATAGAATTACAGAAGATTTCTGGCTTATCATATATTGCTATATCTGCCTGATGTATTCAGTAATTAACTTTTTTGCTGACTTCTGTTAAGTGAGTGATCTGTGTAGCTTTTTTTCTTGATTATTTTAAAAACATTTTTAGGTATTCTAATAGTGTTTCTTCATTCCATATAATTTATTTTTATTTGGAATGGCCTGCCCAGGGAGGTGGTGGAGTTGCTGTCTCTGGCAGTGTTCAAGAGGCATCTGGATGAGGAGCTACGAAATATGGTTTGGTGGCTTGTGGTAGGAACGGTAGTGGGAGGACAGTTGGACTAGATGATCTTGTAGGTCCTTTCCAACCTTGTGATTCTATGAGTCTATGATTCAGTTTGTTGTTAATTGGCAATGACTATAAGGAAACATTGTGATGTAACCAGCTATGGAGATGAATAAATAATGATTGTGGAAGACTGATTTTTACAAGTTATCAGAACTGCTGATTATTGCAATATTCAGATTGCTCAAAGGAGGATTGATTGTATTCAGGGTACAGGTTTGCATGCTAAGCAAGGATCAAAGTAAAAGTAAAATACTGAAAGTAAAATATGTTAAACAGTTATCACTGAAGAATGAAACTTCAATAATTGTTTTTTCTTAATTTCTTAATTACTTACCATACTGTACCTCCAAAGGTACAGCATGACATGTTGCAGTAACAAGAACGGTAAGGGAAATTCAATACATGGAAGAAAGAACCAAAACAAAGTTGAGTAGCAAGAGATCTTCTCAAGATCTTTTCTTTTCTTTCTCTTTCCTTCTTTCTTTCTTTTTTTTTTTTTTTTTTTTTTTTTTTTAGTAGACTGAGGTTAGATATCCATTTACCACTTGTCCATTGACCTGATTATTTTTGATGATTTGTGATGCTCTAGTTTCCTTAATAGAACACTTCATAGTGTATTTCTTTTCCACTGTGTTCTTGTGTTGATTGCTGTGTCCTGAGTTTGGTATGAATCTGAAGCATTCTCCAAATAAACTATGAATTTATTTTAATTCAATATACTACTTAAACAGAGTGAAGGCCAGTAAGTGAAAACTTACTCTGATTTTGACTCTGCAGGACAGAAACATTTTTATTTTAAGTCCTTCAAAGAAACACTCCTTGTTAAAAATAATCCCATCCACAGGAAGCCATTTTGAAGTGTTTTATGAGACCCTGTAGGAGGAAACTATTTCATTCCTGCTCCAGCCTGGATTGTTTGAAGAGTAAAATTACGGTAGGTGGTCTAGGGCTCACCAAACTCCAATAAATTTTCTCAGACTTCCCAGTGGTGCTCAGAACAAATTCTCCCTTAACTCTCTCTCCCTCCTCCTGAAGACTAGGAGATTATTCTGATGATAAAAATTCCCACTCTCCTATCTAAGGTGGCTTCAGTTCATTCATGAGGAGACCTCTTTTGCATTCACTGGCCATTAGACTAAGCAAACTTGTTAACTAGAATACGCCTTTTTTAAAGTGAATGAATGTTTTTTAATTTTCCTGCCCTTTGATAGAGAGAACAAATCATTCCCCCGAAGTTAAATCAGTCAAATGGACAGGAAATACGCTGATGTTAGACATACTCTTTACCAGTCAAAAATGAAATCTACGGTGAAGTTTGATGACTGACTAGTGAGAGAAGAAAAAGAGGCTTTAGGGGCACAATTGAAATGTCTCCAGAATTCTCTGGTAGTTGAATTGTACTTCAAAAGTTTTTCAGGCTTTCTAGAAATTCTTCACAATTCACTTTTCCAAGAGAAAAACAAGCTGTGGTAATATTACAGTTTTCTTCTGGCCTAGCTATCTACCTCATAGGCAGAATAATTTATACAGATACGTTTTTATTCATTTTGTAGTCTATATCGTGTTTCCCTCTGCTAAGCCATTAATAATGCTATGAAAACTGTCCTTCTCTTGTGTCGGACATCAGGCAAATCATAGTATACATATATATGTATTTTCTCATACCATCCTGTTCAATTTTAGATGCATTCACGTGATTTGTATCATAATTAAATTCTAATGGAAATATTCATTGTTTTCTTTCTACTGTACTTGTTTCCTGAAGAAAAATCTAAGCATTTCCAGGCTATGTAAGTTTTATTTTAATATTTATTTTAATAGTAAATGCAAGTTTGATTATGTGGATACGTACATATCAACATACGTTATTTTAGCTGAAGGATATGCCTTTCATTGTGATGTATTTCCTGTTTGTTACCTGTCATGGAAGATGAGATTAGCTGAATTCATAATGATGACATATATTTCTTAATACTGTTAGCCTGTGCAGCTCAAAACTATAATTTATCATTGCCATACTAGATAGTTGCTAAATCAGATGAACTGTGATGAATATAAATATAAAACAGATTTATTGTATTCTTACTTCAGTCATGGTTAGTACACTCTTCATTTTGTTTTCTTACATTAAAAGAGTTTTTAGTCCTTTTTATCATTTTTTATATCACAGAATCACAGAATGGTGGAAGCTAGAACGTGTTCCAACTCCATTCATCATCTCAGTAGCTCTCTATTGGACTCTCTTCAGCATGTCTCTTGTTAATGGGGGGCCATAACTGGACAAAGTACTCCATATATTATCTTTTTGTTGAAAAGTCCAGCATCCATATCAACATAACCTTAAGTACTGATGCTGTGTACTTTTAATTGCAATTGTGAATTTAAGACTGGTGATTTTTCTCAACTCATTGCTTTTTGTTGTGTTTCCAAATGCAGTTAAAACATCCCTACTTCTATTTCAGATTCTAGCATCTTTAGTTGTTACTGTGCATTGTATCATACTCTGTAGGAGGAGTCACCTCTTAAAAGAATGTATGAAAATTGATATAAATTCCGGCTTCTAATTCCTTTCAACATTATCTTCTCAATCTTGATAAAGATGCTCTAGTTTTTATGGAGCACTTCCTAACATCGCTAGTAACTCTTCATTCAGTTTATCTGATAAAAGTTGGTGGCTGTTCTTCATGTCCTATGCATAATTTCCAAAAACTAAGCATCATTCAATAAATCACTCTCAACTAGAGACTATTATGTTTTAATTTGCAGAGACTGACTGTGCTCAGGGAAGGGAAATTCTATTCACGTGGCATTTCTGCCACTTTGAGCAAAGAGAGGAAGGAAATATCTCACACGTGGAGGGAAAGCTTCAGTTATATCAGAGAAGTCAGGCACAGTGTCAGGGGAATATAAAGCCAGTGATTTGTATGTTTTGCTGATGGCATATTTTTCGTATGCATTACATCAATATTTTCCTTTGAATTATCATTTAATGTCTTATTTTTGTACTGGCAAAGAGAACTTGATGGTGAGAGAACAGATTTTCTTCTGAGAAGTTGTCTTCATCTTCTCAGTTTTGACCTTTTCCATTTGTCAGTCATCGCTTATGAAGTAAACTGTGCACTGAAATGTAAAAATTTCATTTTGGTATTTAGTATTATTGACTTCTTTTTGAGAACAAAATTGTATGTCTTGAGAGACACTGTACAGATATAAACACCATTACATGGGTTGTTTGTAGTGAATAGATAGACTAACTGGGTAACATTCATTAGGAAGCACTTAAACAACAATCACGTTTTTCTCTTTGTTGTCATAGTTCTTTATCTTTTAATTATTTAAAATGGGTTCTGTCCCATCTGGTTGCCTGTATTAGTTGAGTTAGATGTCAGTGGAATGTGTTTTTACATATATTTGTACCAAAAGAGTATTGACAGCTCTGAATTGTTTTGTTCTACAACATAACTTCTGATGTTAGTTGCTACTTCACTTGAAAGACAAGAGCAGAACTGACTCCTTCAAATCTCTATAAATTCTGTCCAGAAAGATAGATTGACTGCATGTTCATTTTAGAGTCTTTACAATCAGAAAACAATTTTGAGATGGAACATGTTGTTTACTGTATGTACTTTCATCTGATACATTAAGTTCCTTAGATCTCACTGGAAAGAAATAGTTTGCATTTTAGAATAACCTGAATACATACTGAATTCTTATGGTCCAAATAGCTATGAGATTGTATACTCCCACGTTATGGCTCCAAAAAACTTGTTACACATAAACAGTATTTGCAAAGAATATTTTATTGTCTTTAATGGAAAAAAAAAATTCATCTCTTCATTGAATAATATTCACATGCAGTTTAAGAATTGTAATAAATGTCTGCGATATCTTTTAAAGAATGAACATAGTAGAGAGGTGTCTGAGTCTGGAGAAACAGTCTCAAATTCCAGCTATTTTAAAGTTTCTGGGAGTTTTCAGTTGACTTAGGGTCAGAATTCAGTCAGAATATTTCCACTGCTAAACTAGCGCAAGGTCAAGTGAAGAGAGATAAAAAATGTCATGTTTGTGTATCTGGTGCAACAGCATTTCAGAAAAGGTTTTGAAGTTTGGGTGTTTGAAAATAAATTCAATTTTCCAGTCCATGTCCACACATTCTTTTCAGCTGTCATTGACTCTCTTAATATTTTATTCTTTATTGTCGTATAGAAACTCTATTCCCTTTAAATTAAGTGCTGTTTCTTATTTTCATGCTATGTGGTAAGGCTTAATAACACTGCACCAAAAGATAGAGGAAACCATTCTTTCTCCTTTGGACAAGCTATTGATAAACATCACTGTTGCAATATTTGTTCTTATTTTTTTTAATCTAATATTCAAACAATATTTTGAGTATAACTGCCTTATTTTTTACACAGGCATATTTCAGTGCTAGTAGTGTAAAATATTTCAGACTGTCTTTATCTGTCTGTCCACTCCTTCATGGGGTCCACAGTGGTACATCAAGTAACACCCAACAAATTTCTTTGGTTCTGTTAATAGCACAACTGCTATCTAAATTAGTTTCTGTTAGAGCAGATAAAATGTTAGCACATCTATGCCCTTCCTTATATAGCTTACTTATGTGTGTTTATTTTTTTTTCTAGTAAGAATTTTGAAGACATTAGCAAAGGCAGATTCATTTTAGTCTGTCTTTACAAACTAACATTTTGCTATTTATTGTCCATTACTTGTTATTTATTGTAACAAAGCCCTTCAGTTATTTCAAAGAGAATCATCTACTGCTGTCAGCAGGAGTATTCCTTGAAAAACTAGCAAATTTTTCCTGATAGGTCTGCTACTTTAATCTGTATTTACTTTTGTAGTTAATGAAATCTAGTGCTTTTTGATGAGAAAATTAATGCCTTTCTAGAGCTGAAGAATTTTACAAATCCATATATTTACCTTGCATAGACAAATATTTTCAGTGATTTCCTAAAGCAGGGCCAATAAAATTTTTGTTAATCCCTGTGTTAGTTGTGCTTTATACTTCTGATTTCTTTAGAACATGCAGAAAATATCTATAAATTGTTTTTCAGTAAAATTACATGCTTTATTCTAAAATGATGAACTAAGGTAATGGCCTCTGCCTCAGGAGCTATGTGCAACCAAGTTTACCATTTTCAAGTAGAGGTTATACTGTAGCCTATAGTGGTGCTGTGCTGCTGCAAAGTAATCTGAGTCCCTTGCTTTAGGAAGAAGCAGCTCTAGCTAGAGACAGATATTGTTAGGTTGTGTTGGAGTATGTTTGAACACCTGACTTTGCTTTCCATTTAGCTATTGCTGCTGTTTGTTATCTATAAAGTATTCACTGAGTAACTCCATCTGTTCATGAAAAATGTAGTGTAGTTCTTGACCACAAAAGTAACAAAGAAGATACTAGTAAGTAATATCTT
>PPHD01004616.1:0-28164 GCA_002909625.1 Bambusicola thoracicus | reverse complement strand
GCCTGTATAAATCCATGTATAAATATTAGGCTCATAAATCACGTAAGTTCTTTTGAATTTCCTTCCTGTTTGTTGCCTCTGTCAACAATTTCCAATGCTGTTCTCTCACCAGCCTAATTTCATAAGAAATTCTGGCTGATATTTTTCACAGGATGTATCTTTATTCTATTCCAAGTTATTATATTAGAGTGGAGTTTACCTTCTGCAAGTGATTCGGCAAAAGATGAATTGAAAACACACAGGTTTCCGTAGTAATTAGCTCCACCCACAAGTGTCACTTCCAACTCCATGTTTGAGAAAAGCCTCCCAGTTTCCAGAGTGAACACAGACTGTGCAGTCTTTGTGGGCATCTCTAGAAATTACTGGGACAAGTGCTGATGATCATTGCCGCAGGAATGACAAGCACATTTTGCAGAGTCCCTCTGCCTGTGTGCAAGACTCAATGCATTCCCAAGTCATCCCTGAAATTGTGACAGAAAACGCAATGAGTGGTTCTTGCAGATGCTGTTTTGATTGTCTAAAACCCCATAACTTAATATAGAAATTCTAAATTCACAATATACTAATTAAAATAATTAGCATTACTGATGTCATCATGCCATTTATGTAGCTGCCTAGCAGACCAAGACTACGGTAGAGGCAGAACTCGGGGTAAAGGGGCGGGAAGAAGGCCTTGTGTGGTCTTGCTAAGATTAAGTTGTTGATCAAACTGTTTGGAAATGTCAGGTCAAAATTTCAATTTGGATATATATAGCTTACAGGGTTACACGTAATACTGCTGAAGATAAGTGTGATAAGAATGTAGTAAGTAAGAGATAAAAGCAGGGTGGAGGTAGAGAAGAAGGAAGAAAAGATGAAGGGGAACAAAGTACTGCTCCCAAAGTACACTCCCAAAGAACACTCCCAGTGCAGTGCAGGTTCCTCAGCCAGCTAGAAGGGAGAGTAGAACGGGAATCCAGATAGCACCACTTGGGAGACTGAAGAAGGAGAAGATAAAAGGGCTTATTTTTGTTTAGGCAAAATCTCATTCATTTTTATGCACCTTGACCGGAGAGCAGCCCACAAGTACAGATGCCACACAAGACTTAACTTCTGTCAGACATACCCCAACCATACCTGTAAAACAAACCTGACCAGCTGCTTGAGCAGCTATGTCAAAGATTGGAGGAGGGGGATGTGAAACTACAGCAAATGATCCCTCATATTAGGACACAGCGGGTGAACAGAAAGATGTACAATTAAAATCACACTGTGGCTGTTCTGCACATTACTGACTTCTGATTAGGGCAACCATTTAAAAGGAGAAGTATGCAGTAATGAAGGTGGCAATCAGAGTAACTCCAGTGGGAAAGGAGAAGCATTTGCCACTTTTTCCCTATCAAAACTCACCTAATGTGCCAGCCCACATCATTGTGCAGCTCTTGGAAATCAGATGTCCACAGTGAACCATTACAGGTTCTGTCATCCTCATCATGTACCTGTCACACACAGATGATGGTAAGCCAGGACTTACCACAGACAATACCTGTTTTACAGTGGCAAGTTTGTCACACAGAAATTCAGTCTATCCTCCCACTTCTATATGTATTGTTGTTCCAGATAAACAAACCAAACTATCCACAATTGATTACTTTTTTTTTTTTTAAAGACAACAGTGTATATAAGGATTCCTTACCTTATTAATAATCACTAGTTATCATGGTAATTAGGAACTTGAAGTGCTAATAAGTAGCCGCCAGATGCATTCTAATGTCCTAGCACTGACAGTAGATAATGCATATTGCTTATTGATACTCAGTACCATAACTGTGCTAATTTACTAGCATGTAAGTAAACCATAAGAAACTCAACATATTACACAAACAGGACTCGAACCTTATGGTCTCATCTTTCACAGGAAAAGCGTCTGAAATGTGTAAAGAATGTGAACTTCAGTTGTCTCAGTCCTTTTAGTAAATAAGGCAGCAAATTCAAATGTTTCTAAAAATACAGATATTGCAATTCACTGTGACCAAACACTATTGGCACTCAGTTCAAAACAACAATACTATCGAAGCATGATAACCATAGATCATTAAACATCCTGTACCATCAAATTAATATTAACAAGCAAAGAGTAATCAAGGTTTATAAAGTGCTATAAGCTTGTTTAAGAAAGATGAATCATATAACAATTGCTTAAAAACAAATCCCACTGTGATTGGACTCTAATAGGTAGGATCTAGTGCATTTAGATAGATTATAGAGCACAACTGAGTACAGAGGGTTAAGAAGTGGCAAGTGAACTTCTCTCAACATCAAAACATCCTCATGGAAAAACTTCAGTTTTGTAAAAATTTTAGAGCTTCTGAGAAACAAACTCTGAAATGACAAATCAAGATGAGCAGAAGGCTCAAGGATTACTGTATCCATGATTATTCTTTCAATATCTAACCTATAAGAAAAAAAATGCATAAAAATACTTTTATATGAAAAGTGGGTTGTACAAAACAACCTGGAGAAACAGCCAGACTGCCACAGCTGAGGAGAACTTCACTTTGAAAGAGGATGTCTAATTTTGAAACATGATATACTCAAGATAGATGTTCAGTGAAAGAACTATGCTTATCCAGATGAAAGAAATAACTTGTAGGCAGTAAAAAACAAAACATCCTTATTAATTTAAAAGATCCTGCAAAGCAAGTTAAAATAAACTAATCTATTATTGAGGATTACAAATGAGAATGTCTTCTGAAAAGCAAGCACACAGCAAAGCAGTAATCCTTAATGGAACAGTTACTGAAATGCTGTCCAGTCAAATAGGAAATGATAAAGGTGTTTGACAGACTTCCTCTTCAATGACACGCTAGGTGTAAAAGAAAGAAGAAAGTAAAGCCCCAGTATAGGTTCAGTGGTGAATAGACAGCTCTGAAATTCCTTGAAAAAAATAATTACAAGAAGTCATCTCATCAGTCACAAAGATTGTAATTGTACTGACACCACTGAAGACCTGTTTATAACTGGATGACACCGTTGCCTTTACAGACTACCAAACAGTCACTTCTTTCAGTAAGAGAAAGAAAAGAGACTGATCGTAGAAAATGATTGTAAACTAAACAACCATGAGTTTATTCAAAACATTGAATATAATTCACGAACTACTAATGATCGAAATTTTTTTATTCCATAGGGTACATATAGGACATACTCAGGTAAACTTATTTGACAAGGAATCTTATGGGCTTAAATAAAGGTGACACTAGGTATTTTTCCATAACAAAAATGAGGATGATTCCCACATGCTGTATATGGGTCAAGGGAAAGAAAAATCTTTTATGGGATCAAGCATACCAGACCCAGCTACCGGAAGTGAATATTGCTAGGTTGGGAAGGAAAGTGAGGCCTGAGAAAAATGACAGCCAGGCTGTCAGTCTCCAGTATTATGCCAATATAGCTCAGAAAGCAAAATTGACAGGAACCTTGCAAGTAATGTGGAGGCAAATTTTCATTTTCAGAGAGCTTCAAATTCTGGTTTTGTCTGAAAAACTCCTCCCGGTGAGTTTTCATGTGATAGAATTTCCTTTTCTGATCTTCCCTGTTTCTGCCTTTGATCCCAAATCTGTTATTCAGCCCCTCTGCCACACCCTCCATATTGTTCAACAAAATAGTTAAATACTGTACCATTTTCTTTTATTAAAATAATTCTGTTTCTCTATTTTTTTTCTCTGTAGAGAATAAGGGGCAGATATTTGCTCATCTCCTCCTGATTTTCTCCTCAGACAGCCCTGGGCAATTTATCTTTTTTGTGCTATGGCCATTCTGCTTTAAAGGACCTTGGAAAATGGAGTTCAGACTTCCTTGCATTGTTTGAGGTGAATAATACAGAATGATAACACAATGTGAAATAATGCAAATATGATAATACAGTGTTTGAATTTTGTAGAATTCTGGCATCAGTATCATGTTACACACTAGGTCTAGCACATAATCGAGAACCAGGTAAATCTTGTTTACTGGAATGATCTCCCTGGATATTTAGCATTAAGAATGAAGAATGTCTACCTGGTACTCCAAATGAGCTTGTGGTGATTGTAGTTGATTCTCAGATGACTTCCAGTACACAGTCAGTGATTACTTTGCAATTTCCCTCTACTGCAGCTCAGAGGAGGAAGACAATTTCTACTCATACAAAGAAAATGCTTTAATTTATAGATTCCTGAGGATTTCACAGGTATAGTTCAAGACTACTGACAAACAGGTAAGAATAGTGAATAATCCATACAAAACTGAACATTAAAAATCTTCTCCTCTTTAAAAAAAACTTTTCCCTTATGACACACTATTTCCATTCAATCTTTTCTCAATCCTAACAGATCTCTATCTAAATAAATGCTAACATTGTCTAGCTATAATTGATGAGCACTTCAACAGATCATGTAAAGCTATTACAAATTTTGAAATATAAACTGATACTTTAGTTCATATTCTAAAAGTTCTGTCATCTCCTTGAAAAAAGAAGAAAGAGACAAGAGAAAAAGAAATAGCTTAGTACTTCAACACGAAGAGAAATTCAGAAAAATAATGAAGTACTTCTGAAAATCGTGCAAAGAATATAATGAAACCATATACATAAAGAAGGTAAAACTTTTTCAAGAGGTCAGCAGTAACCTTCTGTTAACTTCCGCTCTTCTTCTTAGTTGTTACCGCTAAAAATTATTATCTGTACTCATACTCATGAGATAAATCACATTGACATTTCAGATGTCTGTTTAGATCTTCTGATACAGCAAGTTGTAAAGCACAGCGACAATAATGCAGGAAATACTAATGTTTCAGGATAATCACTTCCATGCATCGAGAAGGTCAAAACAACATTTCCTGCATAGTATAGGATTGCTCCATTGATTAATACAGAGATTTCCCCTTTAAAAATCCATTGTAAAAACAGAAAATAGGGAAAGGAGTGACAACTATGCTCTCACAGTACAGAAAATCTAGGTCTTCCTTTGGAAAATCGGAAGCCTCATATTTCTCAGAAATTTAGTTTAGTTTTTTTGATCGATTGTGTTCTTCTTTACTACTACACTTTTTTTTTTCTAAGATTCTTATACAGTACTATCTGGTTCAGAACTTTATTCTGGTTCAGAATCTTTATCCAAAGATTCATGAATGTAATTAATTCAAATGTTTTAAAAACAGAAAGGTAGAAAAACAAAGGAGGAAAACATTGTGGCCTAGACAAAATTAAACTCACTCAGATTTCATGTGTGAAATACATCTACAGCAGAAAAAAAAGTGAATAAAATGGGGGCGTTGCAGTAGTCCGCCCCAGAAACGTTGCACATGTTCAGCAATGGAGATGGGAAATTAAACTGTCACACTCAGCAGTGAGCAAAAACAAAAACCAAGCAAAACATGAGGACAGAAAGATGTAAAGCTCTATATTGTGGTTACACGAGAAGAAGAAATTTGTGAGCCTTGCATATTACAAAGACAAGGACAGCAGCAAAAATATTCAAGCTCTTTTTCTATTTCTTTGAAATATTGTATGTCTCCCTTCCATTTAAACATCCTGGGCCCTTGTGAAAACTCACACAGAAAAATAGTAACTCAGCGTGAATCTCAGAGTCTTCCTTGATTAGCATTTCTTACTGACTTTGTAAGTTCAGCTGCAACATCCTGTTCAGAAATGCAAAAATCTTATCTGTATGCTGATGGAATGAACAGACACCGTATGGATGATGCTCAGAATAAAAGTTCAGGCAAGGGTGAGACAGCCTTCCAGCTCATGTTTTCTGCAGAACAGGGACAGGTTACAAAAAAACAGCAGATCATGCAAGGTATGCGAGCATTCGAGAGGAAAGCTGCTTTTGTGGATCAATGACAATGGCTTCTTCTGGCCAAGTTAGATGTGATGGTTGAGGTTCACATGCTTTGCTTTTGTATTTTTTTGATATTTAACTTTTTTAAAATTCTTCAATGGCAATAATAGATGCGATTGAACTTGATCAGACATCAGGTTTGTGATCAGAAAGTCATCCATCCATGTTAACTAGCAAGTTCATAGAGAGTAGATTTAGGTTAGATATAAGGAAAATATCTTTCACAGTGAGGGTGGCGAGGCACTGGAACAGGTCGCCTACTGATGCGGTGGATACCCCATCCCTGGAGACTTTCAAGTTAAAGCTGGATCAGGCCTTGGGCAACCTGGTCTAGCTGTGGTGTCTGTTCTAATTGCAAGGGAGTTATAGTAGATGGTCTTCAGAGGTCCCTTCCAACTCTAGGGATTCTATGATTCTAACAAGTCGTTCTGCCAAATTCGTCAGTATCATCATGGCAAACACTGTGAGACATTGTCCCAAAATTGTTATTATTATAAGCAATTTTTCTGCAAAAAATCTTGTTGACTTCAGTGGATAAGTCAATTTTACTCTCACTGGCAGATCTGATTGCGATTTTTATTACAGGCACAAATTGTTCCCCGGCTTCTATCCACTATCATTACCCATCAACAAAAGATCTTTCTCTGTGAGCAGTTTCTGTTGCTGGCAATGCTATTCAACTCTTACTGCAGGAAGAAAGGGGTTCCCACAAGCACCTGTGTTATGCTGTGGAACAGATCAAATCAGAAGGAATTTTAAAGGTGGTGAAAATGGCAGTTTCTCCAATAGTTGTTCTCTTTTGGAAACAAACCTTTTCCCTGCCTTGTTCCAGGTATGCAAGTAGTCCTTCAAACAAAGCAGAAATAGGATGCAGGATTGACTGTTTTGAGGTCATTTTCTAAATCTTTTTCAGGAAAAAAGTAAACTACTGGAATATTTAACTTACTGTATGTTCCTTCTAAAATATGTTGCCAAGTTTTCAGCCTTTTATAAAAATATATACGTATATAAGTGAAGGAGGATTCACCAAGCTCCTCTGAAACTCACTTGAGTCATATACCCATGTATTGAATGATGTTTCATGTGACATTTTAAGCTTAGTGCTTTTGCATTTCAGTTGCAAGTAAGTGAGAAGACGCAGTAGCAAGAAAGTTAGAGTTCTACCGCCAGATTAGGACAGAATGAAAATAAGGTTTACAGTTGAAGTATAAGATAGGGGACAAAAGTGGTCAAGGTTCCTACTGAACTCAATGCTCCTGCATCACTCTATACACAATGTATCTGCAAGGCCGCAGCACAGCTACCTGAAAGATTCCTTTCCCTATATTGACATAAAAGGCAAATGGAGGAAAAATTACTGTTAGATGGCAAATGAGTTCAGAAGGATTACCTGACTGTGAAGAAATTGCTCACAACGTCAACTGTTATTTTTCTCCCAAACATTTGTCTCTTATGACATTAGAAGTACTTAATCACATTTCTTTCGCTAAGTTTCAGTTATCTGTTGCAGCATTAGCATTCTGCAAATCTTTATCCTCCAGTAGTGAAACAAATCAAGAATTCATCCTCTGACAAAGGAAAGTTTAAGCCCTCTGAGGAGCCTAAGCCTGACTTCATGCCATAATCTTACAAACAAAAATCTATCCCAAGGACAAGGATTACGTGTTCTAAGGACATTTTCCTTATCATTTTCTTGAACCCACTCCTTTATGATCTACAGTCCAGAGAAGGCAGATGCACCAAGTGCCAAAGGTTTTACCCAGACAGATGACAAGAGGTGGTTCCTGGGTGTCTCGGCTGCAGTGACGGAGCTGCCTGTGATGCACTCCTAGCATTCACTGCTTTGGGAACGCTGCACTCCTCTGTCCCCCTCCAGCCACACAACTGGCGAGCAGGGCAAACAGAAAAGCCAAACCCCAAGAAAGAGCCTGAGAGAAGCTGCAATTAAAACAGGCTTGGCCAAATGCCAGCCCTGAATACCTCTAGATACAATGGGTCCTAAACCTAAGTTAGGCCAACTGCCAGGCTTGGGGATGCATGCACAACCATAATCTCCCAAGAACAGACAGAGGCAGCAAAGTGCAATTAAGTGTTCTCAGTTCACCAGTCAGCCACAGCGACACTTGACAAACATTTCTGTATATGACATGAGTAACAAAAAATAAAAGATTTAATTCAATTCCTATCACTTTCGGGGAAAAGGAGAAAATCTGAAATCCAGGAAGGGAAATACTAAAGCAGAGCTAGGAAAGAAACATGTATTGTAAAAGGAGGATTTTAAAGCTGTTTTTTTGTTTGTTTTTTTGTTTTGTTTTGTTTTGTTTTGTTTTGTTTTTTTTTTTTGCGCCATGGACACATAACCACACATGAATTGCATTGATTTACCGTCAGTAATGAGGACAGTTGCAAAAATGTTGGCAAATAGGCCGTGTGAAACAAGCTGAGTAAGAAAACCATCCAGCAATATACTTTGGCTGCAATTTATGTTTGTTGCATTCTCAGCTTATACAAGACAGACTTCTAGTAATCCCCCTTTGACACTACCACCATGCTCCAACTTATTCCCCTCATTAGGCTCAGTTATTCACCATCTGTCTGTGCAAAAAAAAGTCAGTCTGAATATTATTTCTTCATAGTGATGCGGAAGCAATAATGAAACTCATTACACAAACAGCAAGCTGGAATTAGGATACTTAGCAGCCCAAATGAAAAAGAGCTGGAGCCCAAACTCCAGCCACTGGAGTCCAAGTCCTGCCACAGCCTGGGGTTGGGAGCCAAGTGCAGGGGCTGCCAGTGAGAGGGAGAGCACTAACACATAGCCAGACCTGGTTGCGGTCTGGAATCAGAGGAAAAGAGAGGTTTAATTACGAATAATGCCACTGCAAAGAAAACAAATCCTGCAAACATACACACAGGCAAAAACCAAAGCCAGAGATGAGGCAGAGCTGAGCTCTCTCTCTCTGTTACATTAAGCAGAATCAAGATGTGGTCTCAAGTTTTGAGTATTTTGAGTATATTTTACATGAAGACCTTAATAAATAAACCTCAGGATATGGAATCTTACCACTTAATAGCTAATAAATTAATCATTATGCAAAGTTGTTCAGCTACAAATCACTAATCCCCTTAGGAAGTCATAGATACTAAAGAAAGCAAGAAATACTTGAAGACTTTCATGTACTCTTTCTTCCCATCCTGCTAAAGAGAGAATCACAAGGTATTCATTGTCTGTATTTTTCTCATATGATTGGCAGGAGTGAAGAAAGTCTCCCAGAGGAGCACATAAATAATTTAAATGACACACACGGTGGTTGTCAGTACCCAGCAAAATTCATCCTGGCTGTAATTCAGCCTGGCTCTTTAGCACTCCTCCACCAAAGCAGATAAACCAAAGGTATACAAGAAAACAAAAGACAGAATAAAAAAATACCAGCAGACCTCTCTACTGGTAGTTACAATATGCCTTGCCATAGGATTAAAATCTAAACCTTATTTTCAGAAAGGTTATAAGAAAATTATGCACCAAATTGCTCTGGGATCTTTGGATGGAAACCATTTTGTATATTCAAAATCATCGTTAACACAACTTGCATGTCATTGCTTTGAACACAGCTAGCCCAAAATATGTGTAAAAGATGTTATAGGAGTATTTTAAATCAGGGCACCAATCCAAAGCGTATTAAAGTATATAAGCTGCCTTTCTGTCTCTAGAAATTTTAATATGATGAATGCCTGAACTCCTGTCAGCCTTGTTACGGGAGTTACGATACAGTGATTGTTCAGCTGAGCACCACCAGCCCATTGTAAACCTGAGTCAAAACGATACTACCCTTCAGTGGAAACAAGGCCTCAGTTTTTCTCCATTTTTCCATTGAATGTTTTTTTCTTAAAAAAAAAAAACATTTGAGTTAAAGTTCTCATTTCAACACGGCAAAGTTAAAAGGTCTTTACCTGCCACTGTAGACATGTGAGACTAAATTATTCAAGATGGCATGGTTTTTATACTGTTAGGAAGTTAAGGGGTTCTTTTTCCTGTAAATATTTTAGACAACTAAGTATCTACACAGATAACATTGAAAGCTGAAATAAATTTATTTACTCTATGAAAAACATGGCTTGCTATTGAAGCTGAAGGAAAACCTGTTTTATTTACGCCTTTGAACATCATCATCATACTATTTGAAATATGTCTGTGCTGAGGGAGGGAAGAATGCATACAGTTTTGTCTGTCAAAATCAAGGCATAGAGCACAACATCATTAAGCTTTTCAAAACCTCTGCCAGAGGTAGATATGTTCTCTCTGCAGGAAAAACCAGAACAGAAATGAAAAACTACTCCCGCTTAAATTTCTTCTTTGGGATTTTACCTTTAAGGTCTTCTAAAGCTTCTTCCTAATTCACGGATACAGGCATTTCAAACAACAGAACTAGAGAACTAAATGTTTTGTGACTTATTTTACACATGGAATCAGTTATTTAAAAACAAAATCACTTTTGATATTAAGAAATTTTTGTATGGTTTCTTAGCACTACCACAGGTATCAAGAAACATACTTATCCAATGAAAAAATATTGCAGCTCATAGTATAGTCCATTGCTGCAGGTCTTATGAAGTTAGATTTAAATGTTTTTCCTGGAATTGAATTGTCTGTGCATATAGAAATTAATGGGGCACTCCGTAGCCATGTTATCTACAGGAGAAGAAAACAACCTTTCAGAAAATTCCAAAGTATGCAGCTGCCTCTCAATCACCGGCTGCTAATGGTCCTGTTCCCTAGGGCTATTTGGGGAGAAGAGCCTTCTCACTCTGATACACCCACGTCACTCTGTTAACTCCATTATAAACCATCTTCATTGGTTCTGAGATTCGGCGAGACAAAGCTTACCCAAATCTCAACTGTTACATTATTATTTCTGTCAAGCACACTGCCTCAGTGTTTGCTTGTTGCTCAAGCTCTTCCCATAGATGCACGTGTGTGCAAAAGAAAAGGGATCAAAGGAGTGACATTCACCTTCTTTAAATGCAGTACGGAACCAAACGTGGGCCTGGTACGTGCGTGTGGCAGAAACCTGCAGTTATGTACCCAACACTGCAAAAAGTCAAATGTAGCACAGATAGAAATCACCAAGTACTTCAGCAGGAATTGTAACACAGCAAACTCTATAGAATGTGCACCATTTGAAAATCTTATAAAACAAATACTAGATGAAACAAAAGTGATTTTTATAGAATTCATAGAACCTGCTTTACAAGTATAAGGAATGTGTACTCTTTATCTGCATATGAATGTAATTAAAATTCAAAGCATTAAAATGAATACTAAAAAGAACAAGAACTTTAATGGGTCCCCATGGAGCACAGGCTAAGATGGTTTGTTTGACTAAACTCCCTTTCATAAATAAAGCTGCAGTGGAACTGAGCACACAAGAACAATAAAGCGGAGTAATTGCCTTAAAAAGAGAACCACATAAAGGTGAACAAAGTAAAAAAGTATGAATAAAGGTAAACCCAATGTACCAAATTTAAATGAGAAATGAAAGTTACTGTATCAGCATGGTGAGGAAGCCGGCTAACCAAGTACTGCTGTCTCTCTGCCTCTGCCTTTATCTCACTCTTCCTGCCTGTTCCATGTCACAAAACCAAGACAAAAACAACAAAAGTAACTTCTCAAAAAATATAAGATACATACCACAATGTTGTACTGAAATGACAGCATGTACAAATAGCTTTTTCCAGATGACAACTGAATAGACAGTAGAAAGAAGTTTCCCTGCAGTCCTTCTCTCCCAATGCTGTAATCAGATTAGAGCTGGCTGCTGGTTAGACAATGGGGTGGCATCAAAGCAAGCAGTCCCACCTAAAAGGAGCACCTTTGACTAACTTATTTTAATGGATGGTTTTCCGAAAGTGTTCCAAGGACACAAAAGAAGTCAGTCGCTGCAACCCCTGCTTTAACATAAGGATTTGATTAACCGCCCAGAATGAATTACCTTGGGAAAAGACGAGGTCTGTATCTCCATGTGGATTTTCAAACTGCGTGTGAAACATCTCCCAAAGGGTTATATCACAAGATGTGTTTAAAGCACATGGAAATGAGTGACAGTTCTCCGTAAAATGACACATTTTAACATAAAGCATAAGCTCATGGATCGTAAACAATTCAAATATGTGGATGAAGCAGGACAGAAAACATGGAGAACTTACTACGAAAGCTTTTCCACTGTGTTTTCCTGGTTATTTTCAGAGGCTTGAAAATACCCTTTGTTAATCAGGTTGGATACACAGCTGGCGTTTGAAGCGCCTATTTTTAGTCTAGTACAACACAAAGCCGCTAACTGGGACTTAAACATTCATCGCGGTGTGGAAAAAAATTGATAATTAAAGGTGCGTCTACAAAAATCACAATCGTGGTACGAGAGATATGGAATAGGCTGAGGGATTGTGTCTACCTGGAATTGGGTCTTGAGCCTGCTCCTCAACTTTGGCGTCTACAAAAACCTTTGCTCCTAAAACACAATCAAGAGACCATGAGGTGGTTTTACTTTTCATCCTATGGTTACATGGTTGCAACAACCCTTTAAGATAGAAGAGGAGATCAGACCCAGTCCCCTCTTGAGACATTCTGAACCATTTCGTATTACCTCCAGTGAGGATGTGGGCTACTTTAATTACTATTTTCATAACAAGGCTTTGTATCTTTGTTTCCATTAATATTTATGTACATGCCATAAGAACAGAAAGGAAGAGTGGAAGTAGCTTGGTATTTTTAAAATATTAGCTATTTTAACCTGTTGCAAATCAAAACAGTCACATCTTTTCAACATACCATAAAAGTGTACACGTATACACAAAGCAGCAATAACAGTGTCGGCAGCACCAATACAAAACTCAATAATATTAATACCAGTTATCCTTGAATTGCACTTAGGCAACACCGGAAATCTTCTAAATGGAAACAATGTGCTCAGGCATCAATTTGTTTTCTTCATAAGCATCTTTTTACAATATTTACTATCTTCTGCCTGTCTCCTTAAACTTCTGAATCTCAGCAGGTTCCTGCAGTGTAAGAACCTTAAGAATAATGAAACAAATGGCTTTTCTACTCAAGAGATTAGCCTCTAGCACACATAACCATTTCTCTCACTATAATACAATTCTCAATTGGTTAAAAGAGCTGTAATGTGCAGAGATGGTGTGTCCATCATGCCGACTTGATGCATTAAGTCTGACTTTCTATTTCTGACTGTATAAAATTTGCTGTGCTCCAAAGTTCAAGTGAACTTGATCGTATTTCTCACAGCACTTTTTTTTATTTTTGCAAGAAGGTCAAACATTGTAATGTATGTACTATAGAAAATAAAACCTCTTTTCTAAGAGTAAATTGTGGTGAAGAACATTATTTTTATGCACTCAACTAAACAGGGATAGTCAGTGTTTACAAAATGGTCATTACTCAACACAGCATACAAAAAAGCCAGATATTTTAGTGAAGCATTTGCCTCCTACATATACTCATTTTCTGACTGTGAACAGACTCAAGCAACAGCTTTTTTTGTTTTAGGCAATAAATCAGAGGACCTGATTTAGAGACATAAAAATACTTGCTCTCTGGTTTTCCATCCAGCTTGATTCATATATGCACACCTAAGGCAAACTACAGGGTAGAATTTGGGAGAGGATAAATCTGGATGACGTTCTGTGCACAATTTCAAGAAAAGAGTAGAAATGATACCACACTGAGAACTCAATGAACAGCACTGTCTACTTTGCCTGAGAAATTATGCTTTGCCTACTTATGTTAATGGAAAGAAAATTTATTTACCCATCCATCCATAAAACTGAATGAATTAAACTCTAAATTCTAGGCAGTCTAGAATAGCTAAATGGAACCTCACAAAAGCAAGAATCTCATTAAAAATGAAAATGTAACCAGTGAAATATGAGACTCAAAGAAATGAACACTCCACCAAAATGATTCATAAATTTCCATCTAATCAGTGTTTTACTGGGTTTGCTGGTGGTGGAAGGGGAAATCAGCACAACAGGGCTCTGCACACTAGGCTGAACAAAAATTGGCCGCGATGGAAAACAGAGTTGATCAACAGCAGATCTGAGATGATTTCATGTGTAACTTTCTTCTGTAAGAAATGACCATCACAGATGAAGAGAATACTATAAATAACCCCTATTTAAATTTTAATAAACTATTCAATACAGTTATTCTGCAGCCTCTAACTGAGGGCTGGTCTAACTGTGCAAGTTACAAAAATGAAAACTGAACAATCATAAACAAAGATGACAGCACATTGCATAACACCAAGCTGAAACTTTTATCATCACGTTGCATCCCAGACTCATATTAGCCACATTCTCTTTAACGGCTACACTGATTAACTAAAGTTGCATGCAAAGAAGAGATCAGCGTGTCGGTCAAATTCTGAGGCAATAATACATCTGCTGAACACCACCATTAGCAGAGAGAAGATTCAGAAAGGCTACACTACTGGCAGAATAGAGATTTTTAGCCTGGCAAGAGGGAAGTTAATCCATTTGCAAGAGGAAAAAAAACAAAACGGGACTGGTGCAGTAAGGGGAGATGTGGTAGATAGTGAGGAAAAGAACAGCAGAGGCCAACTCCCAGGTGTTTACCTGGAGGCTTGAGCCATGACACTGAATCTCCAAGGCAGGCATCCTGTCCTTCTTCCTACACCACAACTCTGCACTTGAGGCTGCATGACCTCCTGGCCTCTGACAGTCTACTGTGAACACGCCTGCTGTCTTACTACTGCACATTTCTCTGCTGCAGCACTGACTCAGGTGTATCCTGTCCCCCAGCAAATATTTTGTGGCTGGAGGCAAGCAGCCAATAGAAACCATCACTTCAAAAGAGTGATGTTTGAGTACCAGAGAGAGAAGGAATTTGCATGGCATTGCTCAACAGCTTCTCTGTGCAAAAGGTTTGCAGAAGTTCTGCTTAGTTTGTTGTCTGAGCTGCTAATTAGCATTGCTGAGCAGAAGAACCACGCAGCACTTATTCCCTTCCCAAAACTGGAACCCAAAGAAGGGGATAAAGGAGGTAGCCATTCAGATACTGAAGAGATTACACGAGAATCACTTCAATCACTTCAGACTGAGGAGGGTGAAGCTGTTGGTAGGGAATGCTGTGCAAAAAATTAATATAAATGAGGAGAATTTGCAAAAATAACAGCCTGTTCCATGCCCCCCTCCCTCTGGTGCAGAACCTCTCCCTCTGCCCTGCTGCTGTCGCCAGAGAGCAGAGCTCAGTGCTGCCCTTCGCTGCCTGTGAGGAGCTGCAGGCCTCCATGAGGCCTTTCCTCAGCTGCTCTGCTCTGTGCTGAACAAACCAAGGGGCCTCAGCTGCTCCTCATTTGTAGACTTCCTTTGGACAATCTCTAACAGCTTTATATAATTTATATATATATACAACTTCACATAATGTGGCTCCTAAAGCTGCACACAGTGCTTGAGGTGAGGCTGCACAGCACAGAGCAGGACAATCCCTTCCCTCACCCAGTGGCAGTGCTGGGACTGATGCACCTCAGAGTATGGTTTGGGGCCCTTTCGGTTTTGAAAAGGAATGCTCTAAGTGGAGATTTTTACTTGCCCAGGTATGTGCCTTCTTTCTTCTTTGTCATTATCACAGAGACACTCACCCACTGAGGTGTGAAGCCCAGCTGTGAAGCTCAGCTGCAGTACCAGCTTACCTGTGGCCCACAGCTCTGGGTATAGGCGGGAAGCCCCAGGCTACACAGCATCTGCCCCGCCCCGTCATCAGAGAGCACGTGAACACATGGCAGCCCAACACAGAACTGCTGTTGAGAATAAAATAACTATTTGCTGGTTAAAATAAAATTGCTGGCCAAATGGATAATATTCTATCCTCCAAAACACTGAAACTATCATGAGAGAAGGGGGAACCATTAAGAGTTCAGTTTATCCAAACCACACAGACAGCAAGGCTTTTGTGAGTCAGAAGTCACCTGTTGTGATAAAGCATGATTATTAAGGTGTCTATTCAAAGTGGTGTGATGAAAGCCAGTGATGAGTGCACTAGTGAACCTTCTTTTTCACCCTGACCTCAAAAACAGTCTTTGATAACACGATCAGCACTCTAGCAAACCCTTTCTAGTTTCACAGACATACCTTAATGATGTTTCAGATGAATACTGACCACATAATTGAGGTAGAAAAAGAAATTCATCTTGTGTTAGTATCTCAAAAATAGACATACTTGCTAGATGGGGAAAAATGCATTTATATACAGATACTTTATTGTACTATATATATTCACACTATGCTATATATTATATACTATATATATTACCCATTTCAGCAGTGGTTTCACAAACAATAGGCCCTATGGTTACCCCAAACTTTTGTAAATAAAGCCCTCACATTCATATAATGCATTTCTAAAATGACATACAGTGCATTGTATGACACGTATGCATAACTCCGTATCACCAAGAGCATCAGAGAAATATGGTTCCTAGCAGAATTGCTTTAAGAAAAGTATCCTATCACATTATTACCTTTCACAGATGTACTGTAAGTTAATTGCTTTGTCATTGAAGAAACTGCTGCTTCCGTATTTTGGAGTGCAGTGTCAACAGTAAAGGCTGAAGGCAGGGATATTGATACTGCAGCACAAAACCAGCATAACCTGATTAATGGTCTCTATTGCTAAGAATTGCAATGAGAAGTCACACTGCACTGCTATGGATTTCACTTCTTATGAATGTAAAGGAAGTGAGAAAATGAGAAGACAGTTGCATTCAAAAACACAAATCATAGACTTTGTTTTCAAAATTAAAGGGGGAGGGTGAGTGGGTGGGGGGGGAGAGGAGGGCTTAGCTGTTTTTTTGTTGCTTTTATCTAGCCCAGGAACTGATGAAGGGAGCCATAAATTTAATAGCCAACAAACCTTACAAAAACATGGCATTAAATCTTCAATTAGCATGTACTAAATGAGATTTCTATAAATCTCAGTGCCAAAGATATTTGCATTGTTTATGCAACAGCACATATCTCCTTGCAAACAAAGCTAAAAATGCTGCAAGAAAATTCTTATTTTAAAATTGATAGGAATGAAGAGTTATGATGTATTAAGTAGATCTGCTAAGGTACGGAAGCATTTTCACATTTTGAATACAACAAAGTAATACAGAAATGAAGGCATCTAACTTACATCACCTCACTATATTTCTCTCAAATATTTGAAGTGTTCTTTAAAGAAAAATCATTAATCCTAGAAACTTCAATGAGTGATTTTAATATTGTTAAAGCAAGCCAGCCATGATAACTGAGGAAAACAGAACAGCTGAATTGAGTATATGTGCTAAGCCACATCTTCTGTTCCAGATCACTTAATTCAGCGACCCATTTGAAAGACTGCCTTTGCTTTTATCCAAAGATGACTGTCTCTTTTATGCTTTCTCTGTCATCCTTCTCGATGACAGTGCTGGATCACAGAGTTGCTGCATGATTGAACAGCTATCTCAGGAGTGACAAATAATGAAAACTCCTGCCTCTTGACTTCTTAGAAAGGCAGAACTTCAGCAGCCCCATGGCAGCACGTTCTCCCTGATACTCGAGCACATACTGAGAAGGCACCTGCAGCCAAACAGCTCCCAGTGCCTCGAGCGGACAGAAACATTGAACAAGGCAAGAGAAGAACCCGGGCCTTGTGAGCTTCAGCTAAAGACAATCCCCCTCTTTGCATGATGCTATTTTAAAAGCATACACTGACAATAAAATTAGGCATTTGTAGAAAATAAGCTTTGGGGCTAAACAGCTCTAACATTGTTTGCAAGATGCAAGAGATATTATACTGCCGTACTCGGTGTTAGTAGAGTGCTCAGAACTATGCCCAGATTGGACCACTACCATTAAGTTATATAGCTGTAAGAGGCCTCAAAAAGCAGCAAAAATACCACAAGGCTTATAAACATAACCTGTAAAAAAGCTTCCAGGAATGTGTTGTTTAGAAAAAGAAAAAAAAAAACGTGGAAAGCAGTGGAAGTAGCAGTCTTTCAGCATCTAAAGGTCACCACAAAGCTGACAGTGATAAATATTCACTGCGTCCACTTGAATGAAGAAGAAATGAGTTTATCCTGCAGTAAAGAAGATTTAGCTTGGCTACCGGGAAGTTTTTGAAACAATCCAGTACAATTTTAGTAGTTTAAAAACATCTTTAGTATGCCTTCCAATGAAACGTACTTACATGATGCCATAAAAAAATCTCTTACTCAGAAAATTGGAATACCACTAGGAAACCTAACAATAAGGGGGTATTCATTGATATTTCCAGAGGAATACTTAGCTAATTCTAAACTTTTCTTTGAAAACTGAATTCTCATTATTTGTTTTTTATTGAGGAAACAGGTAAAACGTTGTTTGCAATTCAACAACATAAATGAGCATTAGGATTTATTTGTAGATTGCAAATTTGGCTGTATCAAGTATATTTCTGAGAATCTGTGTCTGGGTAGGAAAATCACTTTTCCAACACGAAAACAGAAAAGACCAGGTATTCCTTTTAAGCTCTTGGTTCTTACACTGAAAGGGCCAGGTTGGTGCAAACCGTCGTCTTCAGCACCTCCTCGATCCCCACCAAGCCTGACTTGGTGGCAGCTAAGACCACTGCAGTGCTAGAAGAAGTTGAAACATCCTCATCATATAAAAATGCATTCAGAAGATACTGAAAACACTGGGAGGGAAAATATACCCACAAATATTTCCTCCAATTCAGTTCAAAATTTCAATTCTCTTGAAATTCCTACTCCTCAGCTTCCTGATGAGCTAAACTAGTTGCATGGCCAGTTAGGTCATGCTCAGTGTGCCTTCTAGTAGTCCTTCACTTCATTTAATAACCATATCAACTTACTGCAAGAAAGCAATTGCTTTCCCATCCCCTGCCTCACAGGTTAATTCAGCACAGAGAGCCATTTACCCTGTAAACGAGTTCCGGACATACTTTCTTTTTTATTTTTAATACTGTTCAGTGCAAGAACTGTACGGAACTAAATAACCGATCAACTCGTATCTCAGAAGTGGAAGGAGGCAAAGTCAGGCTCTCGGAGTCTGTAAGTTATTTTTTTCTTTACATTTCTGAAGATCTGCCAGCCTGGGGCTCTGGGCACCCATCCCAAAGTTAATTATGAATAACTGCATGTAGACATTCCCCTCAGCCCACTCCTTCTCAGCAAATTTAGGGAGGGAAAAAATAGGTTTTGTAGAAAGCCCAGCAGCTTGCAAACCTACTTTCTTGTAGTGCAAAGGAAGAGAAGTAAGATCTAATGCCAAGCACACCCAAATGAAAATGCCCTGCAGCAGAACCTCTTCATTCACATGGAGGAAACTCCAAATCCCCAGATCCACAGCTCCTCTGTTCTCTGGGGTGAGGGGGTTGGGGAATAAGGAAAAAAAAAAAAAAAAAAAGAAAAAAGGAGTACCTCAGGAAATCAAACTCAATCTGCTTGCAGAGTAGCAGCTTACAAACACCCAGGAAAGTGTTTTGAGTGGAATACTGGAAGTGGGGCAGTGGTCAAAATTCAGATGGAGCTGCAAGACCCTGCTCTGCAGCATACAAGAAGCACTCGGTCTCAGAGAAAAACAGAAGCAACTGGTTCCTCCCTGTACTTTGGACAGGGGCATAGGTATCTGCCGTCTCCTAGGTTGTCTCTAATGCCAAATTATTTGCTCATTTCCCCTCTGGGTCAGAGTTCAGCTGTGACAATCACATCACATGCACACCAGTTCTCCTGCCTCTTGGAGGAAAAACAAAACAAACCAAAAAACATTAGCTTCCTTCAAAGAGGAAAAACAGACATGATTGAGAGGATAATTTGTTCTACAAATCACTTACTATGCCTTGTACAGTCTTCCAAATGATTCCAGCAGGATTCATGTCTTCATACACTGCTTTCTTGTCCTCATTCATTGATCTGGGTATTTACTGCACCGTGTCACTACCATGCTACAAAAATACACCTCTGGCAGATAACAGCGCAGCCGTCCCATTTCTCTTACAAACTGCCTTCTTTGAAGGGAAAAAAAGAGAAAAACTATGCTTGACAGCATCACGTACGAACCAAAGGAGAACAGAGTTTCACTTCTACTTCTCCAGGCCAGGGAAGATTTATATTGTGGCACATAAATCTGGCCAGCTCCAAACAGATGTGAAGGTGCCTTAGAACCACAGATCATAGTGGTGTTACCAATCAACACTATTTTCTATTGAAAAAATGTCAACAGAAGACACTCATAGCAGTAGGGTTCAGGAGCAGCGATGCCAATGAACAAATAAGAATTGCTATTTCAATCCCCATTTCAGTTGTTTCGATTTTAGCTGATGGTCACCTGCTAATCAATGACTTTCTATTAGATGCAGGGAGCTCCGTGCCCCGAACTCTGCAACATGAACACCGGCCCTTGAGCTTAATGAGAATATAGGCAAGAGTTTTTCCATCTCCTCCTCCCTTTTAGAGGAGACAAATATTATGATTATGTTACAAATTCTAACTTAATTAGTCTTAAGGTAAAATACATATCTATATGACAAGCAGTAACAAAGGCAGTCACCTGTGATAAAGCTACTTTTCAGCTCTAGCAGAGTTAAATAAAGGACATAAGATCAGGCTTGACTTTGTGACCACTGAGGATGACAGTTAGACAAGCTAGAGAATTCACAGAGAGGATAACAGAATTAGATACAGAGCAGCACAGACCTGGACACAGTACTCCAGATGTGGCCTCATCACAGAGGATCACCTCCCTTGACCTGCTGGTCATGCTCTCTTTAATGCACCAGTTGGAAACAGTTGGACTTCTGGGCCACAAGGGCACACTGCTGGTTCACGGCCAACCTGTTGTCTCTTAGAACACTCAGGTCCTTCTCTGCAGAGCTCCTCTTCAGCAGGTCAGCACCTCTACTGATACATGCAGTTATGTCTTCCAGGTGTAGGACTCAACGCTTGCCCTTGCTGAACCCCATCAGGTTCCTCTCTGTCCAAATTGTACCTGTTTACACTCGGTTTTCAAAACTTAATAGCAGAATTGTAATCGATAACTATCTGTAGCAGACTGGCCATCTGTTACTATTTTAGAACTGCTGTTATCAACATCAACTTCATTACTAACTGTATACACATACATATTTCAGTAATGAACGACAGACATTTATTTCTTGATAATCTTTTTGTTATATTCTGCGTTAAATATCCTCATCTAAGTATTTTAAGAAGCAGCTGTTCAAAACACAGGATTTTTCAAGGGATTTTCTTGTTCTCTTCATTCCCCACTCTTGCATAGGGTCAATAAAACCAAATGGACGCTGCAAAGTCAGGTCACAGTGTCTGTAATTTAATAGCAGCTTGTATGGTGAAATGGTGAGCTGGTGAAGCATCTGTGGAAAAAAAACCAACTTCAACTCATAACTTACATTCCATATGTTTTCCAAACTTAAGAAAAACCAATCAAGAATGTTTTAAGAGTCCCAGACATCCTCATCAGTGGCAAAACTGAGAGAATTGCACAAGATTACTACAGTGAGTTTGCTTTCCCTTCAGCTCTTCATGCACAAAGCAGAAAAAATCTGTAAGAACAGGCAGATTGTGATACTGTGATGCAGGGGAAAACATAAGCTGCAGCTACAGTACTTGGACTGGCTGGTCACATGAGCAGCCAGAAGTACTCTCCAACTAAGCCTGTCAGCCCCTGAAGCAATGACAAGGCCATCTTAGCAATGCTCCCCAACCACCTTGTTCACCCTGTGCTACCAAAAGCTACCAATAAAGACAGGTAAAATGTAGGTAAGATAAACCAGAACAAGCATTAACATGACAAGATTTGCAGAGATTTACATCTCAAAGATCTACGTGGAGCATTCAAGAGATCAAATACAGAGTACTTTAAAATGTCATGCAGTCATGGCTGGAAACACCACCAGGACATCACCTTCCCTTCTCCTAATTCAAACAGTCTGAAACAACAGCCCTTCGTTATCATACTGAGACTGAAAAAGCAAAAGTTACTACGCTGTAGGCTTTCAGGGAAAGTGTTTAATTCTCTGTATTTTCTAAATCACACCAAATGAAAGAGTAACGGACAAATTATTATCAATGCTGTCAAGTATATTAAACACCATTCCATAATGTAAAAGCACCAGAATGTTGGCTGTGCACCAGTAACATTCAATTTAGCCACAGAAATACCAGGTCCAGGTACACATGCATTGTACCTTAAAAGAAAGATGAGAAACACATGGGTAACAGCTATAACATGCACCATCTACATACTTGGGGGAAAAAAAAAAAAAAGTCAATAAAAAAAATGAAGTGGTTATTTTCATTAGCTATTGTGACAGATCAAATTCATCCCTTCTGAGTCCACCGAAATTCTGCAAATGAGTTGAAGGGGAAAAAAACTGCAACAAATACTAATTTTACACGTTGGTTGTGTAGGACAGCCGCTCATCAGAAAATTGTGGTGTGTCGCAGAGCCTAAACACAGCGTTATGCTTCAGATTCCACACAGATGATGATCTTTTATACAGCAATATGAGATTTTCACACTGAGTTACATGGAAGATGCAACCAATTTCAGATTAAAACGCACCTGTATCTCAAAGTTTTAAGATTTACAAAACAAACTGACAAACAAAACAGAACAAAAAACCAGCCCTGAGCAGTGTTCAGCTATGAAAGCTATCAGGAGGTTTTTGCAGTTACTTCCAAATTAGCCACATTACTCAAGAGGCTTTAAAGAAACAAAGTAAGCATATACATTGCACACACAAAGGGCTAAAACCAGTGCTAGTAACAAGTTTTCAATTAAAAGTTGGATTCATCCTATACAGCTAGAAGAACTGTGACAAACAATCTGAGATGCAGAGAATTTGAAGTTGACCTGACAATGCAGTTTTTTATTGGTTTACTGGTTAAAAAAAAGGAAAAAAAAACAATTGTAGAAGAGTGTTTTCATGTTTTAACCATTCATCTAACACGGCACAAATCTGAAAAACTGATTTCCATAATCACAGCCTTTCTTGCTGAGCAGATCAATCAAGAGAAAAATGTGAAAGATCACACGAGCCACAGAATATAACATGCATTACGCAGCTAAACTGAACATCTTCCACCCTGTCTCTTTTGAGGTTTGCACGTACTCAGCATGAAAGAGGGGTACATAACCTACAGAAAGAGGCACAGCACATTAATCACTGGGTAAATAACTTGCAAAATTCTGCAGTTTAAAAGAAGAGATTCCAAAAGGCAGACTCCTTCCCCATCCTCCCTCCCTCCCTCAAGGAATTCCTTAAACATTTGATGCATTCAGTTTTGCACAATTTAATGCTACGTTTCATCTCTGTGTATGTGAAGGAGATAATTGGGTGCTTTGCCTTCGAAAATTTAGTAGGCAACTAAACTGAACATTATACACAGTAAGCATCTTAGTATTTTATTCATTGCATCTTTTATACAGAATAAGCTTCACTGATATTAAATCCACTGCAGTATTCTGTAGATGTAGTAACAAAAGATTACATTATAAACAAAGAACAAACTTTGTACTTAAAAAAAAAAAAGTTGGTTTTTTTTTCAGTTGACAAACATGATCACATTACTGAGAAAAACTGAGATAAGCATGGAAGGTAAGGCCAAATTGTTCTTTTTGGTCTCGAATTGATAACTTCTGTATCTGTATTTACCATAAATATTAGAAGCTAACCACCAGCAACTAAAAATAAGCATATCTCTAATTTTCTACCAACCAGTACTCAAATAATGGAGGAAACGTACAATAAAAGGAGTTTCTTTTCACTCAGATTGACATCTGCAATCTATGTACACTACGTTAAAATTCCACAACATTCTGGAGGGCGAGGAATTTTAAAATAACCTGCTAAGCATTACTTAGAATGGCACTTTTTTAGCTCACGTGTCGTACTTCAGAACTGCTAAAATATTGAAAAACAATACACTGCAGAACGCCTATACCAAAATTACATAAAAAAGACAAACTACTCCATAAAGTGTCACTGAGACGCTCAACCAAAAATAATATACATTTGTATTTTTTTTTCAAGATAGATATTACTGTAAAAATGCTCACATTAAAAAATATAGTTATTGTTGTTTGCATTTCCATTAAAACTAGAGGGACTACATGGAGCCAAAGTATGAGGAATTTGTATATAATGACGTGCTTCCTCATTTTATAGCGCTAACAAAAATAACAGAGAAAGCTCTATGAAGTATCTTTAATCACAATGGTATTACTTTGTAGTAACTTTTCCAAACTTCGCTATGACAGCATATGTGCATGCAAGTCTGTGCACATGTGCTCGCGTACATAAACACATGAGCACATCAAAAAAATCAGTGTATATATTATCCAGATACACGCACATCCACATTCCTGCATATAGCACTTGTACAATGCAAATAATATGCAGGAACTCAGCCGTGTGACAATCAAGAGTCACATGCCAGGCTTTTTTTTTTTTTTTTTTTTTCCTTCTAATGGTTTATCAAGTAAATGCAGTAACACTTTCCTATCTGGCCAAATGTATGTGTTACTTTTCAGGAAATTATAACATGAGTGGTTTATCCACAACGTCATATGCAATAAAAGCGATCGAGAATTTGGTGTGAAAGTCAATGGAAAGGAATGTGGACTACTCTAAAAATCAGTATTCAAAGATTAGATAAATAGTATGGCAAATACCTTGGAATTTGTAGAAAGTTTAAAATGCAATTCACATTACAAAGACTGGAGATACTTTTACAGATAGAACTTTTAAATATGGATATGACTGGCTTTTATTTTTAAGCTTGCTTCTATTAGAAATAGACTCGTTTCCTGTACAGGTGATGCACCGTCTATACCATATATAGTAGAAAAATAAATTCTTTAGCAACTTAGAAATAGTTTATAAAACACTTGAAGTTGCATTTTCTTTGCTAAACATGCCAATGTTAGACTGACAGCTATAAATAAACGCTACATAGACAACAGATGTAATGTAGAACAAGTTAAGAACACTACATTTTACAGGACAGACTTTATTGTACTATTAATTCCTGTGTGCTTTGCAATAGGAATAAGGTTGACTTTTCTTTTTTGTTTTCTTAAAAAAGATAATTAATTGCAAGAATATAACACAATATCAAGATAATTTATAATATACATGTACTTCAAACAGCAGCCGAGTTTATGGTATCATAGTAATCTAGAATGATAATCCAAGTCATAATTAGAAGTACAATACCTAGGACATAAGTGGGAAAGGCAATTTTTATTTTATGCAAATGGAGCAAATCAAACTCTTAAGAACCTTAATACTCAAAATCAGCTATTTACTATAATACATACAAGACGATCTTAAATCTTGTTATAAGTGAAGATTACAACAGTGACCATCATAAAGCTTCTTTTTTAAAACTACACAAAACATTCTAGCAGCTGAATGAGCCAAAACTGTTTTTTTCTTTGCAGATCCAAAAAGGTATATTTTGAGCATGAAAGAAAAAAAGCTGCTATGAAAAGTCTCACAAATAGTGATTACGTATGGTCTCCCCTTTGCTACGACTTGTAACCTTCTGAAATTTTTACCACTAACAAAATACTTAACCAGAAGTTCTGTTTAAATTAAGCAGCATTCTTTTACAGCAAAATCGGTACCAATGGAGAAGGAAAATAAAGGAGAAAAAAGAGAACAAAAAAAAAAAAAAAAAAAAAATCAGTCATTCAAATTTTAAGGACAACATACCACAGGAAAAAAAAAATGAATACAAGTTTATGTGATTTTATATATACATACTCCAAAGAAGTTAATTGTCAGTACCCAAAGTATTTATTGCTATGTATTAGCAATGCATTTTTGTATATCTTTAAAGGGTCACATAAAAATAGATTCAAAGAATAGATTAATTGAAGTCCTAGATTAAAACATCGTTTGGTTTAGAGAATTTTACTACAACAAAGTTCATGTTTATGTATGAAAAGTTATATAACCTTGTATGAAAATGTCATGAACTATTTTCTAAACACTAAATGTATTCCCAAGTGGGAAAAATTAAAATATCTAAAATATATTAGATTAAGTTTACAAGACCATCAATGATCTTTTAAACATGCAGCTGTTTACAGAATTAACAGTTTTACAAAATGTTTAGTTAAGGAATGGAACATAAAGAAATAAGTAGGCAACATCAAAATTTTTGTACAATATTTGAAACTCACTTTTACAACAAGCATGTCCTTGGTATTGTGCTGTAAGAAATAATAAGCAAGTTCACCCACCCTTAACAAACTGTCCACAGGTTTACTTACAAGTAAAGATGGAAGGTGAGGCATTGTAAAATTCTCAACAGTGCATTTTGCATTCTTCCATAAACCATCCTAAGCCTACGGTCACGTAAGTAGCCGGAGATTATAAAATAAACTATAGCTGGGCTTTAGTTGTTTATACAGAATGCTTGAATGTGAATAAAATTGCCAAAAATAGCATGTTAAATAACAAAAACAGCCATAAAGCAGGCTGTAAGCACTGAATGTTTCATAAATGTAATTTTTTTAATCATTAAATTTCTATAGAAAATTTTTATTCACAATATATTGTGACAAACTGTCACAGGAATGATATAGTGATTGCAATAAAGTATCATGCAGCAGCAGCTTTGTACTTTATAGCTATTTTTGCTTTTAAAAATTAAACCTCTCCAGTCATGCTTACCACATAGTTTTTATCTGCAGTGTGTACAAATGAGGAACACAGTACGGGATATAACAAAAAAAAATGTCCAACCAGCTGGATGAGAATTATTTTTCATAAATATGAAGTACATTACTGTATCCTGAAACATGCATGTCTATAGCTTTTCTTTACTGTCCAGTGCCAGGCTGCCTGCAATCATCTTCTACTTATATAATACCAAGAGGGTCTGCTGGTAATTGCGGCTGTATCAGCTGAGGCTGCAGTGGTGGTGGTAACTGCAGAGGTACCATTGGCTCCACCATTTGCACTGTGTTGGAAGGCGGTGGCTGACACGCCACTGGGTTCGGTGCTTCTACAATCTCTCCATTGTAAAAGAAAAACTGACACTGCTGAATGAAAGTCTCTATAATCGACTGGTGGATTTTGGTGGTAGAAAGGAACTCTCTGTTTTCAAAATCAGGTCTCATCAGAGTAGGCCAGAAACAAATTGATAAGTTATCAGCAGTCATAAAGTTGGTTTTATATTGCTGACTAACCCTGAAATGAGAATGACACGCACAGAATGAATTAAAAATGGTATGCAATCAACCAGAAGACTTTAAACACATGCCAACATTTTGAAGTGTTAATAATAAACAAACTTTAAATTCATCAACCAGCCACAGGATTTCATGTGTTAGAAAATCGATTAGAATGTCTAGACGAATGACAGAACTGGCTTCTTACTGCAGTACAGACAGATACTGAACAACATTTGTGGTACTTGAATAAAAAAAGGAACAGATTAGATCATATGTTAAAAACAAACAAATGAAAAATATCAAGTGTTGATTAAAGCACATCTCTACAGCAGAAGAACTTGGCTCTGCTGTAAAAATGAGGAGCTTTAATGGCTGTGGATATTCTGATGTTCAGCACATAAAAACAACTATTAAATAAGAATAATTGTATACAACTGTATATTGTATGACACCTATACAGCAAAATTTATACTTCTTTTTAATAAATCACAACCTTTAGGAGGAAAAAGGATTTATTTTATCATTTCATACTATTTTGTTACCATATTATTTTTTCCCATGGTAGACGTGCAGTCAGAAGCATCCTCAGATTGTGCAAAAGAAGCAGAAGGAACAGGCACTATATTCAGCTTTACACTCCAACCTCTTTGCTAAGTTGGACATTCTTCACCACTAGAGATTCCTCTTTTGGAAAGAGACTTTCCTTCTACTTCTGTAATTCTCTTTCTCCCCCCCTACTTCATTTGGTATTTAACACTTCTGAAACTATGAATAACCACGTCACACTGCTCCAAGATCTCTGCTGTCCTTTGATGATCTAAGCAGGTAACACTGCACCTCCAGCAACTGCTGTAGTAATCTCCCAAAGCAACGTCTAATCAATGAGCTCGCTTTCTATTTCTATGTTCATTTTGTTCTTGTAGACACTTGCTGTATTTCACAAGATGCTAAATTAGTATCAGATAGGTTATCTATATAACACGCTAGCAGCAACTGCTGCAAGTGTGACCAAACTCTGATCAGGAAAATTTTATGAATA
>PPHD01004615.1:0-28165 GCA_002909625.1 Bambusicola thoracicus | reverse complement strand
CAAGATTTCAAACATGTAAATCTTCACACCACCATGTAGCACCTTCCCAGGTGTATGGTATGTTTGACAATGATGACAGGAGCTGGAATTTTAAATATATATATATTTTAATAAATACTCAATTTCTTCCTGAGTTAAATATACTATTTCATTAGCTACCCGCACTTGACTGAACTAATTGGCATAAAAATTACACATTTCTGTGCTTAGATCTGGCTGAATGAATGTAACATTGTCAGCATTAATTAAGCATAGATCAAGAGCTATAGTTCCACTACTCCAAATGTAAATTTCCTCAAAAGAATTCTAAATAAGGGGTTCCTGCTTTACGCTACACATAGCTGTAATTGGGCAAGCCTTCAGAATCAAAGAGCTAATTTCACAGAGCCCTTGACAAGGCACAGTCAGACTAAGGAAGAAAAAATACACAAGTAACATCCGCTTCTTCCTTATTAGTAGTCAGCACTGTACACTACACCTCATTAGCAAACTAATTTTAAAAAGGAACTTTACACAGCTTCAAAAGCCTGTCTTGATTTTATTTTTTGTATGTGGCTAGATTTTTAAAATCACCAACACCTATATCGGTATATATACAACAGCAATCAGTTCAAGGAGGAAAAAAACTCATTTCCAGTTTCAGTACTGAAATGAGGTTAAACTTCCTCAACTCAGCAGTTTCCACTGTGACAGTCAGTGTCAGGTTAATTCAAAAGAACTCAGAAAAGTTATATTAGAAGTCTATTCTTAGCCCTTTATCCTGCAAAAGTGCTAGAAGGTTCCAAGATAAAAACAGACTGAAATGGTCTTGCAGGCATTTTACCCTTGTAGTTGTTTCACAAAAATCTACAGGACTGTCTACAACCTCGAGCAGGTAAGGCTACGTCATTTCAGATAAAAAACAAATACAAGAACAGGGTATGAGTGTCATTTTCTAACTCTTTCCCCAGTGTAACTGCCTGCATCTTCATGAGCTGGTGGGAGACATATAGTGACTGCATACCATTGCAGTACTGAAGCATTAGAACTTGCAAGATGTTTCTCTTCGATGTAAACAAATATGCTGTCTAGACAAACAGGTAAGCAACTGAACTGCAGCAGTCTTAAATGAGAAATGAAGCATTCCAGGAACAAACCATTCTAAATTGTAAACACAGCTGTCATATATATTCCACCAAGGCTAAACGCAGCACAGAAGTGTGATGTAATGCACAAAATTTACACAAAACTTTTCAGATCCAGTTCACTAAGCCAGTCATCTCAGAAGAACAGGTTAGTCACGCAGGACCTGCCTTTCATATTTCCATGCTGACTGGGTCTGAGCACCCACTTGTCCTGAGCATGCCATGTGATGGCTTAAGATGATCTGCTGCTTGACCTTCCCTAGCCCTGAGGCCAGACTGACAAGTCTGTAATTTCAGTGCTCCCCATTGCTGCCCTTCCTGTGCGGGCATTATCACACTCACCAGCCTCCAGTCAAATGGGGCCTCCCAGATAGCCAGAACTGCTAACAAATTATTCAGAGCAGCTTGGCAAGCACTTCCACAACTCCTGGATAGATCTCACCTAGTTCAATAGATCTGTGGGTGTCCGACTTGGTAGGTTGCTAACCACTTATCCGAGCTTAATTCTGCTTCCTTCCTCCCTTCTTAGCCACAGGACATCTTTGTCCTTCTTCAAAAGGCCACAAACTCTTTTTCTTCCAGAGTTGCAGAAGAAACTCTGTTTAGCCAGGCCATCCTCATTCTGCACTGGCTCACCTCCCAGCACATAGGAACAGTGTGTTTCTGTGCCTACAACATCTCATTCTGTAAGAGTGCCCAGCCTTTCTGGACCCCTCTGCCTTCTAGAACTGCCTCTCAAGCAACTCTGTCAACCAGGTACCTCCACAGCCTAAAATCTGCCCTACAAATATACACAGTATGAGATCATCTGCAACTTTATTTATTGATTTCTATTATAACTCATCTCAAGCTGCATATCAGATGTACTGTGTTTCTTCAAATGCTGAGGTATCGAGCTGAAGATCCTCTGTGACTTACTCTGGTGTTAGCAATCAAATAGGTCTAAGATCATTTAGCAGAAAATATGTACTGTAGCATTTAATTGAGTTATAGCAATCCTACGGCCATCATTATGTAGTTATTCCATGCTTGATCAGAAAGCCTCTCTCTCTGCCTCCTGCCTGCCAAACACCAGGACTCTGCTCTACTTTCCAGCCACTAGATGTTGCTCTGGTTAGAGGAAACAGAACACTCAAAACCATGAAAAGAACTCGGTGACCATTCCAAAGCAGAAATGTGTTGTTACAGTATTTAATTTTCTACTCTGCTCTTTTCTTTGGAAAACAGTTACGTATTTTTTTGTTTGTGTGGGATTTTTTTGTTTTATTATATAATTTCACCAGTTCACCAGTATATAATTTAACCAGTTCACCCAGGTCTAGACTAAAAAAAATAAGAAACACTCTTGCCATTTTAAAGTCAGCAATGTCACAGATCTTTCATGAGCTACTGAGAATGACAGCATAAAACCTGATTTTGTTATTAATTTTTTCTCATTTATATTACACCAAGTAAAAATTTACTGAAGTCCTTCATCTTTTCATTGAATTCTCAGAGTAAACTACATTTTTTTTGGCTCCAAGAGACCTTTGCAAGTCACTAGTTTATTTTAAGACTGTATTTTGGTATCAGGAGAAGAAAATGTCTAATTGTAAACAGCCAGAGACCAAGAGCAAGGAGAAATAACATCAAGAGGAGGAATACTAAGCGAGGACACTAACTCTTTTGGCATAGAAGCTGCATATAATACCATTCTTACTACTTCAGAGAAATAAGTAAAGCACAGTATAGAAAATAAAAGTTAATCACTTGAAATGCACAAAAAATAAAAGAGACTATTCCTTTTTTATGAAGGTGGATGAACAAATGGCAATGCTATGACTGGGAGTTAAATTAAATTCTACCCCAATATTATAGGTATAGTAATTTCACATCTATGGGGTAGATGTGAAAATATCAGCTTTGGGGCTAGCATGCACGATAGCTGGCTAAAGACTAAGCAACAACAAAAACCGGCAATCTGGCACCCAAACCTTAGCTAGGCCACCAAAAATTTTTTATTTTGCCAATTTGAAGCCTCCCAGAATGAATGACTGGGCTAGCACAAGCCTCTAATGCTCATAAATTCATGTTTAGGTTGGATATCAGGAAAAACTTCTTTACAGATAGGCTCTCCGGGGAGGTGGCTGAGTCACCATCCTTGATTGTGTTTAAAATCCATTTAGATGTGGTGCTCAGGGACATGATTTAGCAGAGGGTAATTAAAGTTAGGGCAGTATGGTTAGCTTGCAGTTGGACTTAATGATCTTGAAGGTCTTTTCCAATCTGAGAATCTATGATTCTATAATCAGTACAGGTGAGCTTTCAACAAAACACTTCACTTGTATCAGTACAATTTGCAGCTGCCGGTAAACTGAATTCCCATTACAGGTTCTATCAACTCTAGTAGAGCAGTAATCTGGTAGCAGAGACATTTTTACATTAGGAAGTCATAGTTAAATACTGGAAAAGCCCTATACATGTTTTCAGATTATGAACTACCTGTTTTTAATCTCTTGAGAAAAAAAAAAAAAAGACAGGATTTAAGAATTTCAGTATAATGAGGGCGTGAGCATCAAACCATCACCTAAATACAGACTGCCATTCTTGAGTAAAGTAGAAGCAGAAGCATATACTTCCTCTGCACAACTTTCCAAAAGGAAAATGATTCAGTGGTCAGCTAAATTTCTTCTAAGATAGCTCTGTCCACCAGATATGCAAGAGAACATCATGCTGATGGTACAAGCTAGAATACTATTAATCCCTTTCCAGCTACTTTTGCCTATTGATACTTCACTTTCAGTCACCCCAGAAGCAAATATCATTCTCTTTTGGCTTGTACTGCAAGATAAGCTGAGGAAGGTTGTGTTACACGGACTTAATCAAGGACAGCAAATAGTTTCCAGTTACATTGTTACCATGCTTTTGTCTCATTTCAAGCTTCTAAAATCAATTTACATTCAGTAATGCCTGAATAGCTATCTGATATGCAACAGAGGTATAACGTGTCTCTCTAACTCACATCTGATTGATGTTGCCAAGCCTGTGGGAATAAGAACCATACGGCTGTGGATGCAGACAGCTCTATTACTTTATTTATCCCTATTCATCATGTTCAAGTGGCAGCTCCACAGCTCCACCCCATTTGGAAAAGAAAACTGGAAAGAGATGCCTGAGACTCCTTCAAGTGCTTGCTTTTCCTAGCCTAGCATTCAGTCTGCAAAGGAGTCCTCAGAGGACTTGTGTCCATGTAGTTTTAAGCATATATGAGAGCAAATGAATAAAAACAAAACGAGCATGTCAAAGCTCTGCTGCAAAAAAACCCCTTCATGTCCTGGCTCCTTCACCAAAGCACAGAACAACATAGATTTTGACATCTAATCTGGGAACTCCAGAAAGACAGCCTTCTTATGTATTTCTTGTGCTTCACCTCTAAACCTTCATACTTCCCCTGTTTGAAGGAATTCATTCTACTCTGAGTTTTTGAGAGTGCCGTGTGCCTGCTTTCAGGACCCTGATACATAAAAGAAAAACAACAATAAAAATCACATCCACAAATGTGGTCTAGAGCTTTTGTCATGAAAAACAAGAATAACCTCATCCTTTTTCACAACCTGTCTTGTGCTCAACAGTAATTTTTACTTCCCATCTACTGTGATGGGAAGCTTATGAGAGATCTTTATTTATTTTAATAGGTTTTAAGGGTTTCCTTTTTATTTTTATTTTTATTTTTTTTACTTCTAAATGAAAGAACTTGATGAAGAAGATGTAACAATCAATAGTTAGAATAATTGCTGAAAGTCATCTGCAACTACAGGTTATAAGTCACAGCTCTCACTTTGTCTATCGATATTTCCCAATATTTGCAAACAAGCATGAGTACACAAAATAGTGAGGAAAAGACAGAAGTCTTCTTTTTTTTTTTTTTTTTTTTTTTTTTTTTTTTTTTTTTTTTTTCTGTTTTGGTCTTGGGGCTTTGTTTTAAACAGTGACATTAGCAACAGTTGTAAGGCAAGGCATTTTATCTCAGTCTAGGCTGCTCAGACTAGAAGTTACATCCTAAGATGAAGCCTTCCTATTTAATAGCCTAACAAATTAGCTGTTTCTACACCTATGAATCATAAACACTGTTATGTTCCATGGAATTTAAAAAATAATAATTAAAGAAAAAAGCTTGCACTTCACTGGCAAAAGATAAAGGTCAGGCAAAGAGGGAGAAAGGTTGTTTTTCTTAGACTCTTTCTTGAAAAGCATACAAGCACACAAATAGAACATGAGCTCATGTTCATCACCCTTAGGTAAAAGAATAGATATAAAATTCAGATTTTCAACAGTTGAACTTTAAAGAGCAATGCTTATACAAATACTTGGCCCTTACTCAGGGGTTTGGATCAGAGAATCTCTATGCATTGCACACTATTACAAGATGAATTCCGTACGATCACTTATTAAATTACACATTATGAGCTAGCTCTCCTGTTAAAATTATTTCCTCCTATTTGAAATCTTTTTACCTCCGTGAAGTTGCTACCTATCTCAGGAACCCGCCTACCTTGAGGCAGCAGCAGGAGGATCATCTGGAAAAGGTAGAAACCATAAAAATGCAAACAACTTACAGGAGCTGATTCCCCAGTCTCCCTTTTTCTATTAAAAAGATGCAATAAGAAATAGCCTGAGGATAGTTTCAAACAATACGAACCCACATCACTGTTGCCAATGGAATTGGCTTGGTTACTGTTTTCATTCACACAAAGATAATTCAAATCTGCCCAGACTATCTTCACCAGTCATCCCTACGGGCAGGAAAAAAAGTCACCTAACTCACAGCTCCTTATGTTTTTGGACCTAATCTAATCATTCAGCTTTGAAACCATAAATAAAGTGGAAAATATTACAATACTACTAGAGTTGTATTTCAAAAGTTGGTGTGTTGATACTAGGAATAGTCAAGCTAGATCTCTTGATCTTGACAATTTATTTTTCATCTCTTTTCCTTAGTCTACATAGAAAACCCATATTAAATCAGAATTTTGCTCACAGGATTATTGGAAGGCAAAGCTCTCCTTAACTGCTGAGATATTTGGTAGAATCTAGTTTGAGACAACCAGCATTCCACTACACAGTGCTTCATTTTCAAAGGAACCATTATGAAATGATGAGACAGCTCTTTCCATACTCTATTCTCCAGAGCTAGGTAAGCAGTAAATATTCTACAAACAAGTAGAGCAGAGCTTCTGTGTGATATGTCCAAAGTATCAGACAAAGCCAAGATCCGAAAAGCGTAAGTTTAAATTCTAAGGACTTCCGTGCATCAATGTTCTCCAACATAAATTTTCACACTAGACATTTAAGAATAGAAAGATGCTATGATACAGAGGTTTATGAAGGCTTCTATCTCCCTTCCCTTTCACAATGCAGCTGGGAAATGATAGGCACAGACAAAGAAGTAGTATGTGGTGACAGACTAGCAGAGAAAACTCAGAAGTTCAGAAAAAGAGAACAGGAAATAATCTATAAAATAAGACTGCAAGAGAACAAGAGTTCTATTTGCAAGAACCATGATTTTGAGGTGTACCAAAAAATAATGAAGCAGCAGCAATGTTGGAGATGGTACAACTGTTGAGTTGGACACCTGCACTACAAGTGCCTGGAGCTGTGAAAGTAAAGAAGTTAACAGAAGAAACAACAGGCTCTGAAGACACACCTTGGTAAGAAACAACACTGTTTACTTAAATTCCTATGATCTTGATAAAAAAAGTAGTAATATGAACTACTACAAAGAACTTCCCTTCATAAAGCAGATGAGTGCCCAGCAGCTGGGCTCTTGGGCAACACTGTCTACGAGGCATCCACAGAATTATTTGTTCAAAGCTTCCTCCTTCCTCTTCACTGTTGGATTGCCCAAGAACACTCTGCTTAGGCATCTTTCAGAAATAGTATGATCTCTAAAGACCTCCAGTTTTATACTTCTAGGACTATGAACTATGGGAAGCAAGATGAGTCTCCTTGATTATTCTTTTTTTTAAAGCATGATGAAGCAGAAATATCTTGACTGCACCAAAGTTCATTGTCTACACTGCCGAGCACAACAGTTGCTTGTATACTCATTACAGTTCCCATGCTATTTCACTGGCTGAGATAATAGAGCAACAATAGTACTTCCATTTGCAAATCTGCCTGGGAAACTTGTAGGAGAAAAGGAATACGCATTTGTAAATAGCATTACAGACCAAAATAAATCAGATCTCAGTGTGTGGAAAGAATGAACCACCACCACTCCCACCATGCCCCCCCTCCCTGCTTCTAAAACAACTGGTTGGCTTTTGAAAATACTGTAAGCTGCAGCTAGAACATAAATAGTCAAATTCATTTTTCTGTTCTGTGGAAGATTGTGTCAAAGGCATTGAGCTCTGCCTACACAGTGCACTGTTAAAAACAACTGAATCATCCACACTGATTATTTTTCTTCAAGGCATTAACCTCTTGACCACCAAATAAAGACATATGCTGAAAGACTGCATGAACACGCTGAACGCTTTTTCTTTTTGATCCCACCACAAGATGAGAGAGAAAATGTTCGTATTTCTTTTTTTCTGATGTTACTTTGTAACTTTAAAATGCAGTAACACTGAAATATTTTAAACGCTATGTTAAGAAGTAAACTCATTGTACTGTACTGGCTTCATTCTCAATTTACAACCGCAACAGACAAAACTATACAATAAAGAAAAAGAAAACAGTACAACAACAACAAAAAAAAAAACCACACCACATGTTTTTCCAAGATGTAGACTAACACAGCGTACCACAAAGACGTCCACACTCAGTACAGCTGTACAACTAATGCTCCATCTACAATTTGCTTGCAAGTGTAGCTGGACTAACCTGGAGTTATAGAAATTTGTATCTGCAACAGCCACCTGGAATCACTAACCTCCATGGAAAACCTGCATTCTTCAGTAGCTGGACTGATGTGAAGCTCTTCCAGAATAAGTAGAACAAAGAAGTGGCTTAGCTCTCTCCTTAAAACAGGTTCCAGATCAGACTTAGCCAAAAAGCAACTACCTGGGAAAAACAGTCTCCTAGATTATGTTGTAAATATTTATTGGCTTAAATTTAATATGAATAGGCTTTTGATCTACACACATCCGTGACTGCCTCTCTTACTAAGGACTCTTGAAACCTTTCTAGATATCCTAAATGGTTAATGTGGAATACTGCAACTCTTTGCAGAGAAGATGCTTATTTTCACCTTATGAAGTGGAATGTGAAAAACAGCACTGGAACTTTACAGGATGTTACTAAATCACATTCATATTCATTTACTCCTACAACAATAAATCAAATCTCTCCAAAGGATGCACTTTATAGCATTATTGCCAAATCTCTAGCTAAATTATTTTCTTAACTGATGCAATAACTCAATAACAAGTTATAGTAGAACAGTAGTATTTCATAGCCTTATTTCACATTCTCAGCTAATACGTGGTAGCTGAAATCCAAACTTTCCTTTTCAAGGAAAGTTGGAAATTGTTAACATGGCTATTATTCTGTTAAATGAAATCAGATGATGTTCTTCAATTAAGAAAATGCATCACTCAACCAGATTTGTCACTGAAGCAAATACTTGTGAAAAATATATAAGAAGCATTACTATTTACCAGTAATAACAGCCATCCCCAACTTCCAATCACTCAAAACTGACATTTGTAAGTTCCTTGTAGGAATTAAGGTAGCAAGGTGAGAAATGGAGAGCTCATGTTTCTTACTGAAATAATGTTCTGCTTTAAAGAACTGGCAGGATTTAAAATTTACAACTACCATTACAGAGCTCTTTTCCCTAAAGCATTCAGTATAACAGCAGCAAAAAATTGCACAAGGTTCTTTATCCTTTCACTGAAATGCTTGACATCACCTCCCAATCAATCTCATACAGAGATTCCATATCAAAATTTGTTATTACTTGTACTTTTTGCTTATACTGCTTTATTTTTTCTTAATCAACTTTGGATCTCTTGCCGTTTTTTTTTGTTTTTGTTTTTGTTTTAGCATTTATTCTCTACTGTAAGCCCTTTTCTCATCTTATCCTTTCTGACAATATTCACATCTCCCAGTTATTAACCCAGGGTGCTAGCACTACTGCACTCACACTACTATATTTTGGCCCAAATATGTAATAATACAGACATGCCTATAGCAATTAAGAAAATAATGCTGTGCATGTGTCTTTATACAGGCAGACAAAAAAACAATTCCTTTACAGTAGAAAGGAGAAAGTTTGTTCTCAGCAATCTTGTAAATTAAGCATAATTTCATCCCTTTTAGACTTGAAAAAAATACTATTTCTGTAAGTGCAAAAATGTATTCATTTAACTTTTGAGCAGGGGGATTTCTCTGTAGAACTTACCGGTTTCACCATTAAATGTGTTTGACACAAGAACTCTGTGAATTAAACTTTCGTCTTCTAAGTACCTTCTCCACCTCTTGAGATTTCTTCCTTTAAAAGTTATGCTGTAAGAACTATTTATAAAAGCCATACAGGATGCATCAAAAAGTTACAGAAAGCTCTTACGATAAATACTGTACTTCAGATGTAAATTGATTTCATTTTTATATCTTAACAATTGCTTTGAGTGGAATCTTTGGTATTTTTCTTTCCACCATGATAGCACTGAAGGTGATTTCAGGTAAAATAAACAAGAATGGCAGATCCTACTTAGTACTCTTTTGGATAATACTAGGGCAATAAGGTAATCAAAGTGAGATGCTATATAAGATACATGAAACAGTAAGATACAAAATGAAATCTTCTTGCAGCTTTTGAAGTTGTTCAAGCTGGACAGAGCATTGAATAACCAAAGAACATAAAATGCTGAAGTCTCAGCTGTGATTTTCCTATACAGGTAGATGGGATCTAATAAAAAATCTGAAGTGAGCACAATTTATTTTTGTAATTAAAACATCCTAATCAGAGGAAGACACACTTTGATAAGCCAAAGAAGAAGGTGGAAAACTGGCAAATCCTTTCCAGCTATCTGCAGTACTTGTCACAGAGCTAATAGTGGCAATTTATGCAACACCATATTTGATTTTACTTCATAGGCTATGCACCAATCTCCCTCAAATTAGAACACAGGTAAGTTTAAGGGCTATGACTTTTCATAATAGATTGTGCCATTTTAAGAATGACAAGAAATAGCACCTATCTGACTAAAGCACTGGTTTTGCAGGACTAATTTCTGCCAGTTCTTCAGTGAACATCACTTCACATGAAATGAACAAATTAAAACTGAAGTAACTGCACAATGCGTATGCTTCTGCTCATGCTCAGAGAACATGAGCTCTATGAAAGTTAGTCGTATATTAAACAGAAGCGAAAGGAAAGTTTTATGTGGCATTTAGAAACATTTTGACATTCCTTACTTCATAATAGTGAAGAGTTTCAGATGAAATCCAAATATCTGTCAAGAGGTTCAACACTTATTTGCTGAGAAGAAAATAGGTAATTGTTTAGGATTCAGTCAAGTGGGATACCATGTAAATAAAACAAAGGAGATTTACTTCAAATTGTGTTATCTTCAAATCTTCAAATACTCAGTCTACTGTCAGACAAATAATGGCACAGCCAGACACTCCTGTTACAAAGCTAAGAAGCAGAATCTTGGAACTTGTTGTATGTGAAGGTAACATTTCCAGAAGCGCTCCCTAAGTGTGGTTAACAAATATAACACAGCCAATAAATAATTCTTCAGAATTATCAGTGCCATCCATTCTAACTAAAAATCAGCAACTTGGGATTCACTCAAGTTAAACAGCAGCTGCTTATGGCAACACTGAGAACACATACTTATTTTATGTTTGTTTGAAAACAAAACTTCTTCCTAACTACTCTTCATGCAAAGCCTGCATCTCCCACAGGCACAGTACACTTTAGCACTTCATTAGATGGACAACATTGAGCTTATTTAAAAATAGGCAAGTAGTGTCACAGCTCATTTGCTCTGATGCAATTGTCAGAAGGTAGTTACAGCCTGCATGCCCAACCACAGGGAACATTTGGCATAAAAAGACACAGCAGGAACAATGGTTTTTAATACAACAAAACACAATGGTTTGGCAGAGGGAGGCTTTCATGCTAGAGGCAAATGGTAACCTACTCCCCCTGTTATTCTTGCAAAGAATTAGCACTGAAATGCAGATGTGGCACTCAAACAGTTTTGGGAGTTTTAATGAAGTCAGAGCCACCCAAGTTATTTCTTTTTGACTAGCAGAATCTTCCTGCATGAAATGGTACTAACTTAAATGAACCCCAGCAGTGCTAACAATTATCCTGAGCTATCTCAGTGCCTCAACAAATCCACAAGGTAGCAACACTCAACAGAGACTCACAAAACAATAGTCCAATGACAACGCAAACATTTCAATTTGACACATCAGTATTTTGAATCAGGTCTGTAACTGCATCTATATTTTTCCTGTGTTTCATACCATTCTTCCCTGCTTTCATTACACAACTGACAACATCAAAGAATAGAACCACGTACATGAAGGGTCCTTACATTCTAGAAGTACTAAATATATAATGATATGAAATATGAAGTATTTGAGCTTTGATGAGAAATTTTGCTTCACTGAGATGCAGTAGGTTCACTTGAAGCTCAAATTCCATCAGTAGTAAATATAACTGACAGAATCCTGGCAGAAATTATCCAGCTTTATCCAGGAATTGTGGTGCTTGGGAAGATGCGTGATGCACCTTTCTCAGGAAGTGTGGAAGCACATGAAGTCTGTCTCCAGATACGTCTCTGAAATCTGCTGCACTCAGCTAACAAGTATGCCCAAAATACTATGCCTATTTAAATGCTATTGACATTGTCTTCATGAAAATAAGATAACACCATATTCACCAACCACTTCCACAGTTACTGGAGCTGCCAATTAAGAAACTGATAGTGTTAAATAAGTCTTACCAATCAAACAGTTAGCTTTTCACATTGTTAGTTCTTTTCTGAACCACAAGCAGAATCACTGCCTGAAACACTGCAGGAAATCTCTCTCTAGGAGAGTAAACAGGATTTTCTGGTCAGCTTATAAGGCAATTAGGTTAAGTGGAGAAAAATACGTTTATTAAAAATTATATTCAGTTACACATCTGCCTTTGACAAAACGTATCAGTCATTCACTTACTGTGTATCACATGATTGAGCACTCCCTCTCCAATTTTTGTGTTTTCAAAATATCAGCCAACATTACCTAAAGACACGCTAAACAATCTGAAGAAGAAAAGTATATGCTATTTTTGCTGCATTGCTCATTTAAATGATCTCTTATTTCTTACATTCACTGGGGTATTCACATTACTAAATGGAATTAACACACACCCCCAAACATACTTAACAGACCTTCAGAGAAGCCAATGATATCAACCTTTACTTTACCACTTCTGCATTTAAAGACATTTTTATCAATAATATATCAATGCAAGTCTCACACACTGATTAAATTCAAAACTGAAGTCAAGCTTTTGAATTCGTATCAAGCCTCTTCATAAAACTTGACATTGTCCTTCGGATGCGCTACTTGCTTTATCACAGGAAATATCATCAATTTCTGCTTCATTTTACTGATAAGACAGACAAAATTATTAACATGATTTGAACGAGCAAATAACACAAAGCCAAGTTCTGAGATTGCGTTATGTAGACCAGGACTGCACTTATTCCAGCAGCCTATGATCTGAGCTGATCCTCCAAAGCCCTCCACGTACATTTCTCTCATCCTATTAAAAAAATCTGAATGAAGCACTACACAATTGGAGTGCAAATGTCTAGTGAGAATAAGGAAAGTTCTGATGGCTGCCTTTTTTTTCCTCTTGATTCAGAGTAGTTTCCTATGAGTTTTCTGAGATGTCATGGAGTTTCTGTATCTGTAGAAAGTTAAGTAGTTCAGACTTTCCGAAAACAAAAGAAAACGCTGAAGAAAAGGATAAACTATTTTAATAACCAGTATCCAAAGCAATTCTGTGTCATGGCAGCTGGTGTTTAAGTTGCCAGAACAGTCATTAACATGCAAGTAGTTTCTTGCTTATGAAATCTATTAAAATAAAGTAACTTTAAATCTGTCCATTAGTAATAACAGATGCAAAACTTACTTTACAGAGGGAATTCTTCTAGAATTTATCTGGTATGGCTTCTGCAACCACAAAACAGTTCTTGATAATGGGTTCTGATAACTGCTATGCTTCAACCAGCCAAGGTGATTGATGTGACTTAATCAGGAACTTAAGCACTCCTATGAAGCACATCTTAAAGAACTGACACACAGCAGTGCTGGATAACTCAAAGGTACTACCTGTGGACCTCCCAAGACTTTTTCCAAAAAAAGCCTGCATTCATGATGTGCTGCTGTACTAAAAAGAACTGGGGACTGCATTTGATCACAGTATATATGCTTCAAAGAATTAGAAAATACTTGTGGTTTGTTTGTTTGTTTTTTGAGGCAAGGAAGAAGGGTGAAGTGGATGTGTGGTTTTCCAACACAGACTGAAGTGTGTGGAAGTGCAAACTGTGTTCCTATGTATGTATAATGAAAACAAAGGCTTCTTGTTAGTATATTAATATTTACCCATCCACATTAAAGCCATCCAGGTACAACTCTTCAAAATGTACTGCAGAAACATCCTTGTTCTCTATATTTTTTTATAAGCACTCAGCAGTATTCTGGTAGCAAAAAGTTAAAATAATCAAGAGGTACATATGGTACAAATCTCCACGTTTCTTTGCTCTTTGAACTACTTCATCTTCACAGATCTGAGAGGAAGTGACTAAGATGGGATAACAGAAGAGAAAACAAGAAAAACAACAAAAAGACCAACAGCATTAACACAACAAAAATTGGGGGGAAGCTCCAAGGACTTTGAATACATTTAACAAGACTCCAAGGAGTAAGAAGATGCAGGTTCAAGGATACACAATGTACAAATAAGAATTCACACCATGCTTGAATTCACTGAAGTACTCCAATATAGAATGGCAACACTACAATATCTTAAGTATTCCCCTCCTTCAGAAGCTTTTTTGTTACTTTAAAATCACCCTTTAAACACAATGAACTTTCCATAAGTTCAGTGAGTTTTCCATTCAGTACTGCCAGAAAACTATTTCACATTTATGCAGTTGATAAGATAAATGCACAAATTGAGCATTTAATTGAAAAAGAAACAATGGAGACATTTGTCTGCCCTACTATACATTGAAAGACAGGAAAATTCCCTCTGTTTCCTAATATTAATTAAAATCTACTGCAGATTCACTTTGAAATGTCTACTTCATATCCTTCTGCACAATGAACAAATACTACACAGTAAACTGAAGCATCAAATTCCTTTGCATAGATAGCTTGCAACCTCATGAAATTTCCTGATCTTATTTTAAATCTACTGCAGATTTACCTTGAAATCTCTTATGTCCTTCATGTCTTTTGTACAAAGCACAAAAATACTACACAGTAAACTGAAATGTCAAATTCCTTTGCAAAGATAGCTTTCAACTTCATGAAATACATATTTTTGCACTGTCTCACACATTTTTCTCCAAGTTGTTCAATGCATATGAGAGCTTCTTGGTACTGCAATGAGCATGAAATGTACACTCACAAGGGAAAAATACAAAAAAATTACAAGAGCTTAGTGAACAGTATAAAAATATAGCTGTAGGCAAGATTTTGGGTAGAAACACCAGCAATAATCTCCTAAAAGGAAATAATATAAGATTTAATGATGCTGTGAAGACAGTCTTTAGATCAGAGGAAAAACAAAAAATAGACTGAAACCTTATGAAATGCAGAAAGGTAAGCAATGCCTGAGGTCATACATCGTAACACATAGAAACTGTTGGCATCACAGGATCAAATGAGAGTCAACGGAATGGCTGGGCTTGGAAGGGACCTCAAGGTTCTAGACCAAGTACCAGATCAAATAGGCCAGGGCTCCATTCAACCTGGACTTAAATACCTCTAACGATGGTGCCATCCACAACCTCTGAGCAATCTGTTCCAGCACCTCACCACTCAGGAAAAAAAATAAACTTCTCCCAACATCTAATCTCCCTACCTTTAGTTTAAAGCCATAACCCCTCATCCTATTACTACCTACCCATGTAAAAATTTCATCTCTCTCATTTGTAAACTTCCTTTAAATACTGAAAGAACATAGTAAGTTCCCCCCATAACCTTCTCTTCTCCAGGCTAAACAAGCCCAGTTTCTTCACAGGGGAGGTATTCCAGCCCTTGGATCATCTTTGTGGGCCTCCTCTGGATCCTACTCAAAAGCTCCACATCCTTCCTGTGCTGGGGACCCCAGTCTTGGATGCAGTACTCCAGCTGGGGCCTCACAAGGGCAGAGTAGAGGGTGACAACCACCACCCTCATCCTGCTGTTCACATCTCTTCTGATAAAACCCAAGATACCATCAGCCTTCTGGGCTGCAAGCATACACTGCTGACTCATATTTAGTTTTTCATCAACCGGGACCCTTAAGTCCTTCTCATCAGGGCTACTCACAATGAATTCTTCTCCCAGTTGATATCATATCTGGGATTACCTGACCCAAATGAAAAACCTTGCACTTTGCTATGTTGAACCTCATTAGGTTCACAAAGGCCCAGTTATCAAGGTCCCTTTGGATGGCATTCCTTCCTTCTGCTTTATCAATCACACCGCTCATCTTTGTGTCACCAGCAAACTTGCTGAGTGTGCACTCATCCCATTATTTACGTCATTGATAAAGATGTTGCAACAGCTATGAATCTGTAATACAATTAGATGACAGGTTAATTCATGTATATCAAGTACAGGTATGTTTAATTGATAGTTTCAAGTTCAGAGAAATAGCCATCCCATCCAAAACCAGATTTAAAAAAACCAAGGTTCTCAAAATTAGAAGAAAGCAGATTAATCAAGATCCTGAAATCCTCTACCACAGATTTTCTTCACTGCCATCACCACTACCGCCTCAGCCTGAAAAGACTCCTGACAGTTCACAGATGAAATTCTGATAGTTACATACATTGCACAGGGCAAATTTCTATTCATTGTCAGCAAGAACTGTGGAGAAGTAAACTTATCCCATTTCTAAAATGCATACGGTAGGAGCCTGTCACATCCCTAGCTGGTATATGGAAAACACAACTCCAAGTATCTTTAGACTTGTGTTCTGAATGTCATAACCAAATGTTATGTCAAAACCTACAGTGACTGAGTTTCCACAACTGTCTTATCAGAAGGCTACTGACATGTCTCAGTCTCGTTCCACAAAGTAAGAAGAGGGACTACTTGATCAAATATACAGTTATGCAGTATTCATTCTAGTTATTCTTTCAAGTTCCCTTTCCCACTTGTTTTTCTATCTTTGAAAAAAAAAAAAAATACAGCTTTTATAAATGGCAGAAATCAGAGAGGCAAAGAAACATTTTGTGCTATAAGTGAAATGGTAAGAAAAAAAGTAAGTCTGAAACTAACAGACAAATCAAAATGTTGAGACAATGGTGTTCTAACAATTCCACGTTTTTCTTGCATTTTTTTGCATTATTAGTAAAGTTTCAAAATGAAACATGGATTAGCTCAAGAGTGAGGGAAAAGAACTCTTAACCTTTCACCACAGACATTTGTAAAGCATAGAAATCTGATCTCTTGGAATCATCCACATTGGAGGGACTCTTCGTACATTATCTAAGACCAAATTCCTTCTAACCAGCTAACCCTAATCCAGAATAACCACCAAATTCTGACCAGGTTGCTTAGGGCTCAGTTTAACATGATTTTAAGACCTCCCAAGGCAAAGATCCCCATACCTCCTCTGGGAAATGTGATCCAACTTCCCCCAGTCTCCAACCTCCCCCAAAACACAACTCAGTGAATCAGCCAGTTCTCTCAGCCCCCTATGTAACCCTATGATGGTTCCTACAGGTCTGTTAAGAGTTACCAGGACTTCCTCAAACATACCTGGAATAAGCAGTCTTAGGTGATACAGTAATTCCACACAACAAAGAAATAAAGGACAAGTTAACCCACTCTCACTAAATTGTAACAACCTGGTTGGGCAGAGGGAAACAATGTTCCATCCTCTTGTTGCTGGAGCTAAACTAATCAAGATTTTTTTCTCTTACAAAATGCATCTGATCAACATAGTGTCTAAACAGAAGTGATACACTATTCCAGCAAGGCATACATTTTATACATTTGAAAGGTGGTAAAATTAAGACTAAAGTTCCTGTAATGAGCTTTTAAGTTAATATTTGTAATAAAACATTGGCTTTAAAGATAAAGTTTGTTGTTAATGCTTTTACTTAGAGATAGTGCTTAAAGGCCGTAAATTTAAAGGCTTTAAATTGTAAATAGAACATCTATTATAACTGTGACTGAAACAACAGCACAGAATGGAGAGCCCTAAGGATTGTCACCAGCTCAGTCAAAAATAAAATGGAAAATCACAAAGTATAATAGACACTGAGAAGCACTGGTGATTATCCACAACGCACTACAGCAAGAATACTACAACTAATTACAGTCTAATTATGATCAAGAGGTTTCAGTATAACACTTCAAATGTTACCAGTTTAATAAGGCTGGATGCAGTCTCAGTAGCCCAAGAGTCCTTAAAACCTCATATATTCTGACATTACTTCTGTGCAGTAGGATCCTCTTTTTTGTCTACCAAGTGAACAAAAGAAGCAATAACCATATCTGCTTACCCAAATATATTCATTTCAGAGCAAAACTGGCTATGAAAAGTTTGGTTTCTCACTTTTACCAAAGCAAAAAAGAGTAAACTGAGAAAAATCAGTTCTTGTGGTTCTCATTTAAATAAAAATATCTATGCAGAATAACATTTTTGTTCATACTCTATAAGTGAGTTCATTATTCTGCCTTCTTACTGTCAGTTCTCATTATTCTAATTAAGAACTTAAGTTAACAGGACCTTAAAGTAAGGAAATGCTGCAAACTGATGTGAAAAATGAATCTCTAGACACCAGGAACTACAGTAAAATAGTTCAGAGCATGTTAACTCTAGCGGATGGCATGAAGACAATTTTGACATATAATCCAACATGCATAAACTAGATGACAACTGTGGGACCTAGAAATTACAGTTCCGCATGCTTATTGTTACACCAAAACAGACATAATTATCAAGTTAGTCAAACTACTTATTATAAAAATTTATTATCTAAAAAGTAGGTCATAACAATTCTTCAGAAAGGTGGAGAACCTATCAAAGAAGTTAAAATAAAGTTAGCTTAACACCTGTTACGCTGCAAAGAATAAGTTATCAACATTTTTATAAATCAATGCTGTTGGAAGACTGTATTAATGGAAATAAAGCAGTAACATAAAATGGGTGTTGTGGGTTAGCATTACACAAACAACTCAAAGGAACTGCTAAAATCAGCACCTTAAAGCTTCCAGAAGTCAGGCACAGCGATAAACTGTGGTCACCTGCTCATATATTAAAGCATTTTCATATGTAAACACCAATTATTTTGCCACAATAGCAATTCCTATCCAGATCTATTTGGTAACAAGGAGCATTCAACATAAGATTTCCTTCATGACTAAGTTAGCCTTAAAATGGAAAAAGCAATAGAACTGGAGCTAATTGCCCAATTCTTATAAAACCTAATAGAAGAAGAAACCTAAGCGGATACTCTTAAAACACTGAAAATAGAAAACATCACAGGCAACTACTTTTCTCTAAAAGATGTAAGTAGGTGACAGAACTATGAAGACTGTGGTGAGAACAGCAGATGGGAAACCGGCATTTTGTTTAAAAAAAGAACATTTTAGAGCAAGTGCTAAATGGAAGCAGCAGCGCACCAACGGGATGTGCAAACAAAACCCAGTGAAGTGATAGTCTGGCCTGGAAAGTGCAAATTGCAGTCAGTTTGTCACATCTGAGTACCACAAGCTGAATAAGCAACAAGCTTTGATACTTCCTGCTTCTTACCCTTCCCTTTTTCCCCTCATAGAACACCGACTGAACTCAGTTCTTAGCTAAAATATTTCAATAGTTTTAGAACTAAGTTCTTACTACAAGGGAAGTCCAGTTCAAAAATATAACGAGTTGTTCACTCAGTTCTCCACTGAGTGAAGTTGGAAGGAAGCAAAAAGTTCCATAAGAAAATCTGTTTTAACAAATTTATGTTGTGCCATCTCCTGTATGGAGATGCGAGTGGTCATAAATTGGGACTACTTACACAACACTATTTAGGATTAAGGTAGAATGCTCTTCTTGATCAATACCTTCATTCAACTTTCAAATTAACCTAATCAATGAAGAGATGAGCACAAGCATTATAAATAAAATAAATCTTGAAGTGATTCCAAATCATCTCTAAATAGACCAACCCATAGCATTTGCATTCATTCAAACTGAACGGTGTAATGTAAATAAGACTTGAGATCATGTAATTTTATAGTCTCATTTGGACTGGAAATATTCTTTTGGAATTAATATGTTAATCAAGCATATCATGCTTATGCTTACAGTTGAACTTCAAACAGCACCTTTGTCCAATCATCTTTCTGTGACTTCTGAAAGTACATAGGTACCTCTGAAAGTAATGCTTCCTATTTACACCCATGGAAACTAGAAAGAGCACAATAACACTATTTGATAGAGCAAGTTCTCAGCTACAAAACACCATTTTTCCAACATAGTTACCACCATTATCCACGCACCTTCACCAGTTATGAGCAATAGCCTGCATGCTACACTTCTAAAAATCTGTATGATCATCTGAAACACTGCTGTCACCACTGCTGAAACAAACCACTTACCACCTCACTGTGTTACTGTTTGGTATCCCTAAAAATGTTCGGTAAGCAATGATGAGTGCCAGTGGGTGCAATTTTTTCCACAGGGAAGAATTCAGTTCACACCTTTGTTTCATATGCACATCCATGTCAGACATCATTTAGTCAGAATGCCCCTCTGGTGCCATAAGTTGCAAGGTGAAGAAACACAGGTGGGAAGGTTCAGCCACTACTGCCATACCACCAACATCCGACTCAGACATCAGGGGCCAACATAATAAAATAGGAGGCTTTACTTCTGGAGTAGCCTTTGTATTTACAACTTACTTCACCTTCCAGCTACTCTGACCTAATAGGACACCTACATTGCCACCAGCAAATTTAGTAATTTCAATTCACTTACTGGTACTCAGCAACTGCTTAATGCTATCCCTTTTTCTGCTTAAACTTCCTTGTACTAGATTTGATGCATGTATTTAAAAACAAAACACAATTCTCAAAATACGTTCTCATCCAAGCACTGTAAATAGCAAACTATACAAGAGACAGAACTAAACAGTCTTGATGTCAAAGTGCTACACAGTGAGCTGCATCACACAGCTCAACTATTTCAACCATTACATTGTGATTTTGAGTCTTTAACTACAGACTAAAAAACAGGAATAGCATTGTGTGGACTAAAATATATAATAGCCATAAAGATCTTGATGACTCACTACAGCACTCTCAGACATTGTAATTTAGCTGTATTTATACAAAGCAACTATAAAATGAACTGTCTTGAGCAACACATGAAAGCCTGTGAAAACCACTGAGCTAACTTAACAGCTAACTTAAAAGCATGCAGCCACACAGCAAAATTATTTTCCAAAACATTCACCTAAGATATTCTACATAAAGAACCACCACCAACTGGTAACAAAGGGCTACAGACACAGGTAATATACACAGACATGATCAGACGTACTGCAGGAATACTGAAGAATGAACAAACTCATTTATAATAAGTTTGCTTTATCATTTTAAATCTAGACATAATTTGAACACCTAGTATTTGATGTCCTGATAAACCAGGAAATGTACAAACTAACAACAAAGCACCCAACAATTAAGGAACTTCTGATAATGTGTAATTCATTAAAACATGGTTATAAATTAGTTTATACCTACAATTTAGTTATTACAATTGTTAATCTCACACAGCATGAACGGATGCCCTAGATCAGTGATTTGTTCATTTACTTGTCCTTTAAGATGTTCTTTACATTCAGAAGTCTTGCCACAGGGCAAAGAATCAGACACGGAATGACTGCTGATCAGCAACATGACAGAACAGATACATATCAAATTACAAAGACTATTACACACTGGATGCCAATCAGTAGTCTGCCAAGCCTGAAGTTGCTTCTGTTGCATTTTGAATACTTCTCTGATCAGGAAGCATTGACAATTCGTGGAATTACCTTTTATTGAGAAACTGTCAGGACTGCTATTTAAAACCATAACTTCTGATTTCTTCTCGACCATTATGTCCCTTCCCATCTCATCGCCTCTCAAGATGAATCACTAATAGACAAGGGTCATAAAATGCAATAAGCAACAGCTCAATTTAAAAAAGAGGACCAGATCATAGTTTGGCAACGTATATGAAAATATTAAGACCAAAACTTTTATCTTGTCTCACCAGCAACCTTTCAGTGCAGTACCAAGCACCCTTCCAGAACAGTGTTTAGAACACACTACAAGAAATGGTCTTCACACAGGCTTTGACTTCTGGTTGAAATATCTCTTGCAATAGGACACAAGAATATCTCATCCAGTATTTGTGATGGCAAATCAGTAACAGACTGAAACAGGCAAGTAAGCAGGAATATCTAAAAAATCAGAACAGATTCTTCTATCAAGAATCACCCAGCCTACATGAACTAATTTATTTGAAAATTCTAATTCTGTAATATGTTGAAAGAGTCAGATTTCATCTCATTACATAATAAAGAAAAGATGATACAGATCCCTTCAGTAATTAGCTGAGTGAGCTCAGATGCTCATTAAAGTCCAAAAGCATCTCTTGATATTTTAAGGTGCTGTTTGCTTTTTTTATTTATATGGAACCTTTCTGCTATGTACCTATTTCAATTTAAATGAGAGTTCCAGTGTAGTTAAATTCCCCTGATTCAACTTAATTAGAAGTATACTGACACCAAGTATCTATTCTAGCAAACAAACAAAACAAAAAAACCCACAACACTGCCTTACTGATTCTCCCCATATCAGCTCCTCTCTGTCATCACTCGGGACCTAAGGACCATAAAGATTATGGAAAGAACACCCAAGCATCACACAGTAGTAAGATTAAAAAGAATGAAGTAGTTACTATGTCCAAAAGGAAGTTATCAGGTTGAAGCTCATCCAAATTTGCCATTATAAATTCCTTGGGTACATATTTCATTAAATACAAGGGTTTAGAAAATGACCTAATGTGAGGACAACATATTACTCTCCAGTGAGATAAGTGTTAAATGATAAACTGCTCCAGTGCTGACAAGAAATAAACATTCAGCATCCATCAATCCATAAAATTGTCAAAAGCTAATGGAAGAGCTGTAAATAAGAGCTTTAGAAAGACTAACAAGAACTTCAGAAATAGTCCTTTTTTCTTCAACAGGCAGTACTGCACTACATCACATGAAAAGAAACATGACTGTCTCTGTAGATAAACAAAGCACCACAGGTCATAATTTCATTTGTAAGATATTGAGCAATAAATTTTCATTGAAATGAATAGGAACACTTGCATGAAAGACTTGTAAGAACATTAGCAAAGGTCACTGATCTATAATTCTGCGACAAAGAGGGTGTTTGCTGAGGAATAATCAAAGCAGCCATTGCCAAACGTATCAAAAGATCTTTGCCTTTTCCTGAGCTACCAAAACTGCTAGTAATTAAGAATAAGTCAGAATGAGTAAGAATACTATGTTACAGAATATTGTTATGAACCTACTGTTCATAGAAAAATATATATCTTTAACTTGTTCTGAAACCTCTGCAGCAATTTCAATCTGCACTGTATTGCTAAAATTGTAGCCAGGAGGGCCAGTTTATCATGAGAGAGAGCTACCAACAGGAACCCAGGCAATGGACACTACCAAGGAATCCCATGTCTGTAACTTCAAGCCAGGGTAATTCACCAATGAATCCTAGACCCTATAAAATTGAATGGAATTTCCAACAGTTCTTCTACCACACCTCTCTACAGTCTCCTAAATGGTTTATTTTCCGTCACCAGTTTCAAAGTCTACCAGGAATGAATGCAAAATTATGGAAGTCCAGTAACCCTCTCTGCAAGGAAGACACCAAGTCTGCACCTAAATATTGGCCTGATGTGAGCTGTGAATATGGAAAACAATGAAGGAATTTTATAGCAACAAAGAGTGTGAATACAGGAGAAAGTAAAGGATTGTTGCCAGAGAAACAGAGATAAGCAAGGACTGCGTTGCTATAGCAACTCTGTGACATCAACAGAGTTTTCCTATTCAGTGCACTGAGTGATAATGAAGTGGCAAAACAGCAGTTTCTCTATCTGCCTGCTTCCTGGAGTGGGCAGAACCCCAAATTTGATTGTTTGATGATTAGGGCACATCTAATTAGGAGGTTTACAGGTTTCTTGACATCACAGTGTTAGGTCCTCTAAGCTCTAGTTCCTGTGTGGGAGTCCAAAGAGAGGCACACTGACTCCAAAATAAAAGAGCAGTCCTCTCTATCCCTTGGGAACAAAACATTCTGAAAGAGAATCAGGAAAGTCAAGGAAAAGATAGAAATACAGTCCATCACAGAGATGCGTGCCTCTCAGGGATCATCGGGACACAGCTGATCAGCCAGCTGCACAAGTATAATAAAGGATAGAATAAACCAGGTTGGAACTTTTGCCAAATTCATGCTTATTTTTAAGTTCCTACATTTTCCAAGGATAATGGTGTCTTTCCAAACCACTTCATCACATCGTGCAGAATGCTTTAAAGACAGTTCCTTTTAGCTTCAGTTGTTGCCTTTTTTTTTTTTTTAAACCTTGTATGATATTTTGTGCTTGATGAACTCAGCATCCTCTATTGTGTGTGAGGAGGAAATACATGGAACATAAGGAGTAATAAAATAAATAGAAACCAGAAACTGAGTAAGGCTTGGAGGGACAAGAAAACACTTATATGACAACATCCATATTAGCACCTCGAGCAATAAACACATCTCCAGCTAGGGGACTTATATTAGTATTGCCTGTATCACAGGAATGAAGAAACTGTCTTTCCGAAGTTCCCACCTTTACATAGAGCAGCCCAACTATTAAAACAAAGTCACAGATTTCAGCACCTAAAAGACGCACAGCATACACAATAATTTTCATGGGAAACCATAATGAAGATAATTGCCTCTGTAATCCCTCATGCACTTCAGAATTTTACTAGCCTGTGAAAAGAAGAGAATAGGTAGGAAGAAAGCTTCTCCCTGGGACTAAGTGGCAGAAAAGAAAGGGTACAATTACTGTGAGATTTCATAAACAACTCATCTACAAATAGCATTTCTTCTCAAGATATTGTTTTCATACAATTCTGAATATGCGGTATTATACAAGTTGCAAAATAAATAGCAATCTCAAAATGCACAGTACAATTTATGGTCTCCACTAAATTTCCAAGAAATCATGGGGAGTCTCAGTTTTATCAGCAGACTTTGGGTCAGGGCTGTAGAGAGTTTCTTCATTTGTGAAGCAGATGACACAAGGAATAATTCAGAAGAGATGAAGCCTGGCATTCCCCACATGCAAATCATCTATACCTAATTATTACAACACTAATTAGAATCATTATAAAAAAAAAATTGAAGCAACAAAACCCTGACTCTTACAGTACACTTCACTGTTTTATGGGAAGAAAACAAAAAGGCCACTTCCAAACCAGTACAAATGAATTAGTTTCAGTTACCTCTCAAACACCTGGCATTTGCTGATACAGTCATGTTTGTCTTTGCACCACAGCACCTTGGAATATATATATATATTTTTAATGGAAATAAGCTATGCAGGCCATATGGAAACTAAAATTACAGGATATGGCATTCTTTTTATTATTTCTTAAAGCAGTTCACGTATTTACCTTCTGAACCAACTCAAACATAAAACCTCAGCATTGTTATGGGATACTCCATGATGCACCTCTCTGCATATGTACTGAGTTTGGTATACCACCAGTTCTCTCCTTCAGTACTGCAGAATTTAGATTGGAGGAGACCCTTGAGATAGTTCATTAAGTCTAACCATCAACATAACATCTTCAAGTGTACCACTAAACCATGTCCCTAAAGACCACCACCCACATCTCAAGTATCTCCACATATTACCAGAATATCATACACTGTTTTCTTGCACTCAGCACACACAATATATTTCCTTTCTATGAAAAAAGAAATCTTGCTTTATGATAGGATATTATTTCATTTTTATTAACTTCTATAGAAGTAGCAGATCAGTTGATCCTTATTCATATCTTCTAATACCAAAGCGCTCAGCACTTCTATGACTAAGAGGGTGTACCCAGCTTGAATGATTCCATAGCGTTCTAATAACCAGATCCATGCTGACATATGCAAAGATCTCACTTGAAAGCAAAACAAAAACAAACAAACAAAATGATTAAAAAAAACACCAACATTACTTTGTATTTTCTTATCATCAGAATGAAATTGCTTTTTGCCAACTTTTTAGGAAGTGCAAAAGATAATTACTCAATGATTTACATAGTTAAGAGTGCCCTACACTCCCTGTTTCTCAGCTTTCACTTACATCATGAGGAATCGCTCTAGAACTAGTTAAGCCTGTCCAGTTCCAGAAAATAATTTGCCAAGAGAATGCAACATAGACAATCCAGAGAAACGCAGACCTGGAAGAAAAGTCTAAAAATTCAGCCATAAATCAAGTTCTAAGAAGGATAAGACAGGAATATTCACATAGTGATTGCTGATGGCATCCCTGTTATTCTCAGAAGGCCATCTATCAATGTGATCACTGGTGAACTGCAGGAAAAGAAAATGCAGTTCAGTGAAATGATAAATCAGAAGCAGAATAAAAAATTAAATAGTCAGACTGCACATATGGTATTAAAAACTCTTTAATGAATGCTGGCATTGCCAAGCAGAAAACCCATTCAGGACAGCTTTTGAACAGCACAGTACAGTTCTTAATAGATGTTTCACATAGGGCATTATTTTGCATTATCGGGTTGCATCATTCTTGTTCACAAAGAATAAAAGAAAAAGAAAAACCCATTGGTCCTAGATTTATGAACTGCAGCAAGACCAACATCTACACAACCCGCCCGTGAGAAGCAGCAGGTTTTATTGACAGCAGTGCTGTTTATGTAGTCATAAAATTTGTCCTTACAACAACATCCAATATAACTTAACTTAGATAACCTAAGAAGGCAATTTTAAACCTTTCCTTTAGTTCAAAGATCTTTTCCAATATCTACAGCTCAACAGAGTAGCAAGGACTTATTTTTTTTTACCATGACTTTAAGGAACGCTGTAGGACATAATGCGTCTGTGTGCTTTTCATATTAATGGCTTCGCTACATCCTCCACCTCTCCTCCTTCAGAGCAATCTGACTCATGCAAGAAATCATATGAGAGAAGTGATTGGTATATCAGGATCTCATGATGAATACGTCTGCAGTCAAGATGTTCTCACTGCAGAAATCTCATCAGGCATAGCTTTAGTGCAGTCTTGGCAAGAGTATTTGTCCCACCTTCAGGGTAATACCTCCCCGCTTCCAGTTCCTGCACAGACTGGTGCTATTTCATATGCTATTACCATGGGGCTCCTGCCTTCAAGATCTCCTACTCTTCTGATGGAGCGCAACCACAAATTTCTATTCTGCTCCCTTTCCTGCCCTTCAAGTCACAAACTCCCTAGGTGTGCTCTACAGCAAGCCAACAGTTCCCTTGAAAAGAATCCACATCTCAAGTACCAACAGTACACTCTTCCATAGTTACGACAGCCTTGGGAATGGACTTTTTATAGATGCAGGGCAGGCTGAAGAGTCTAACATTTTATGAGAAAAACTGAGGCAACAGCAACATTACTGCGTCAAGAAAGTGAGCACCCCGAGGAGTGCTCCTTTACAGCCTAGATACCACCCAAACACAGTGCTAAACCTTAAGAACCTCCTCTCCTCTAACATTTGCCTAGTAAATCATCATGCATTACTTAATGATATGAGGTAGATTCTTTCTTCATGCAATAAATAACACAGGGCAATAAACACTTGGATTCCAATTTTTTTTTTATAAAGTTTAATTATTAGAAGTAGAGTCTGTTGTTCTAAGGAGGAGGTGAGGGGATGACGACGTTTAAATCAGTTTCTTTAAATAGCTATGAGAATGTTTTAGATCAATCACAACACAGCAGGCTTCCTAAATCAACTTTATCACAATGCTTCCCAAGCTGTAGATGGATGAAGACGAAACGACAGAAGAGCAAAACGTGGCTGTAAGAAGAGAGGAGGTATATGTATGTTGCTAGCACAGACTCCACTGAAGTTGACTGAAGCTTCCAGTGGTTTCCTAACCAAAATAGTGATAGAATAAAATACAGTGAGATAACTCTCATCAGTAGCTTCTTCACAAAATAGAAACTTGTTCATTTTTTAAACCTACTTAAAGAATTTCTTGTATTACTGAATACAGACAATTAAAATAACCACATAAAGTATCAGAATATTCATTACTATTCTAACATTCTAAAAACAAGATCCCTCTGCAACAGAAGAAATGTCAATACTGCATTTATTTCTAGCTCGAATATCATCACTTGTGAAATATGAAGCTAGTTTAGCTTTTAAATGTTACATATTTTACTACTAGTAAACTGAGTCTTACAATCACAGGAGGCAAACACTAAAGTCAGGAACATTACCCTCAGACGCTTAAACCAGTCTCAGCACAGAAGAGATTACCATTTATGTAGAGGACCTTCCTCCTACCAAGGGAACCTGGGCTGACAAGCTCATACTTGAACACTCAGAATCCATTAAGTTACAGGTGGAATCCACTCCAACTAGCACGCATAGAATTCCTAATCAAAGTTTAGAGAATTCAGCTAAACAGAAATAATTCACACTGTCAAGAACAGACTCCGAGCTTCTTGCTCTTTTCACAAGCCCATAGTACCCTCAAATGTCAGGAAATGCTCATTTTAGTGGTAT
>PPHD01004614.1:0-15716 GCA_002909625.1 Bambusicola thoracicus | reverse complement strand
CTGGCTCAGCTAAGTTTGTCAACAACCAAGACCCATAAGTCCTTCTTGTCAGAGCTACCCTCAAGGAGTTCTTCTCCCACTTTGTATACGTATCTGGGATTACCTTGACCCAAGTGCAAAACCTTGCACTTAACTTTGCTGAAACTCATTAGGTTTATAAGGGCCCACCTTTTGAGTTCATCAAGGCCCCTCTGGATGGCATCCCTTCCTTCTGCTGTATCAACCACACTGCTCAGCTTGCACTCTATCTTATCTATGTTACTGATAAAGATTATGCATATTATTATGCCTATTATCTACTTCAACTTATAACGTGTGGTCTGTAAGTCACATATAATGCATTAAAGAAGCCTGATATTAGTGAAATATCTGTCTTGTTGTATAGGGAAAAAAAAAAAAAACAACACAATGAAATAAAGTGGAGTTAAATGGCATTCCAAGAGCACAAACATCAGTAATGCAACTAGGGCAAGGACTTTGGACGTCAGCTCTGCCAAGAGCTTCCAGCAACAGGCCATGCTATAAATCACAGGCAGATTTAATGGTTCAGGGTGTGAAGTATTTATCATGCACTTCAACTAAACTTAGAGCTGAATCAGGTAAGGAAATGCTATGCATGCAGCTCAGTGATGTCTATAATAAGGGTCCCTTCTTCTCTTCCCCTTCAGTAAACATCACACACAGTACAAAGGAAAGGTAATATGCTTCCCAAAAATATTAGCCAAGAAGCTCTCCCCTGTGAGGACACACACCTCATACTCTTCAGCAAAACCACAGTTGGAGTCTGCTTGCTGCTTCTTAAAGTAGGACTCAAAGTTCTCCACTTTAATCATTTTTGATCTAAAATGAGAAAAGTCTTGTAATTGGTGACTGATACTAAGTAAATAAGTCATTAATTCAGTTAATGTATTACAAAACATGGTTTACTTACTTCTTTATTCTTCAGGGGAGAGTGGGGCAGGGAAAGAAAACAGGTTGATTAGACACATGCAGTTGTATATTTCACTATGCGAATCTAAGAACAAAAGCATGACTGTTAGTAGCACCCACCAAACTGCATTTATAGGAGACAGGATATAAAGGCAGAGCATTTAAACAATCCGTTCCAGCCGAGGAGAAAATGGTGCATCCTTCAGGAGAAGGATATGATAGAAGTCAGTCATCTATTTCTGTATTCCCCCTCTATCAGATTGGCCTCATTCTCTGGTGTATTTTATTCTAATTATCAAAGTTACACAGGTGAAACTTCATGGGATGCTCAGGGTAGGTCTTTTCATAAAATAAACAGATCCATGAACCAATAATCTGGTCCCATTACACTGCCTGTGATTCTCAGTATGTTGTGGTTACCCTCCCATAGCCAGCTACTACCATTACACATCATCTGAATTCACAGCTCAGCTCAAAGTAGCCATAAAGTAAAGGAGAGTTTGGAACACAGTGCAAATTTTTGCTTGTAAGTACCTTATCAACAGCTCGGACTGTTTTGTTTTCTTAGTGTGTTCAGAAATTTGTGTTTCATGCAAACATTCTACTTTTCAAAACCATATTGGGCACTTGCATAACTAATGCTGATTCATGAAGCAGGAGTTACGTCATATCAATTTGATTATTTTCAGTCTGCAGGCTTGAGTCAAGTTTCATGCAAAATCATACATGAAACTGCACAGCAAACAAGCATTAGTGTTCAGAGGAAGGTTTGCATGTATCACTTGAGCTCAAAAAACATGCGAAAAGACTTACTTGATTGGAGAAAAAGACACTTCAGTATTTCTTTTATCTTTCCTATAAGGAGAAAAAAACACAACATGCTCATAGTAGAATTTAATGGAAAGCATATGAGATTTTTGATGATACATATTTCATGTGTCTGCTCAGAACTGTGTCTTATAAGGCATCTCACTGCACAAAATACTCCTGAGGCAAATCCTACACCTGCAGTGAAATTAAAATACCTCATAATTCTTTCAGCAGTGGTTTACAATGGAACTGTATCTTTCTATTGGAACCAGACCAAATACCTGAATTCAAAGCACAGTTCTGCTAAAAGAAGTGTATCCAAGGGATTTGCATTGCTAACATCTCTCCAGATTCATTACTCATCCCAGAATCCCTAACATTAATGTTCAACAGTGGTGTGTCTGTACAGAAGGTGGAAGCTGAACAAGAGTACATGTGCCATAGCTACTAGACACAGAAAAATGTGTAATAACAGCAACTATTTACAGAAACTAAGAAGAAAATGGTCTAAAGACCCTACAGGTAACTCTTAAGAAGGGATGCACCACACAGTCAGCAGCAGAAAAAAGCCTCTGTAAAATCTGGGAGACCAGTTCAAACCTTAAGACAACTAATCATCTTTTGGAAACTCTAGAATGAGAAGTTCAAGTAACAAATGAACAAGCAATTAAGAAAAGCTGTTCCTGAATATTTTCAAATAAAACCACCTACGATACAATTATATCTGTCTGTTAGCACAACAATCTGATGTTTGTTCACTTCTAACTTCAAAAGCATGCACAAATTCTCAAGAGTGAAACAAATCTGCTCTCAACTCATTAGTACATAACTATAAATTGAACAAACTCATTGATCTAATTTGATGCAAAAACTTTGATCTGCAGCAAAGAAGATTTTAAACAGACTATACTTTAAAGCATCATGGTGAAAGTAGATAAAACAGGAACAGAGGCCTTTCTTTTTAGGATACGGAAATGATATGCTGATAATCCTCAACACAGCAAACAAAGTAATGAACACATTACCTTCTCCTCCTCCAGAATATGTAACCCGCTATAGCTACTACCGCCAATATAGCTAAAAGGCATCCAATAACAGCTCCAGCAATAACACCTTGTAAAAGAGAACAAGTATTACTCATCACTGATTTACCTCTTTGACAGTGCTCTAAATCAATCAACACACTATAAGAGAACCTAGCAAGTGACAAAAAACACTTTGCTCTACTAGGATCTTCTTTACTGTGTCCTTTGGCAGTACCAGTATTGAAAGCTCAATAAAAATTATAAGACAAGGTTGATAAATTAATTAAAAAAATAAGTCAAAGGATCAGTACTTGTATTCTAACACACCCACTTGTAATTTAACAGAATTGTTAGAAACAGATGCTATTTGTTTATGTACCTAAGTCACACCGTGTCATCCAATCACTTTTTGCATGCCATAAGTAGCACAGGTTTTGGTTACTTCCATATTGGAAGTCATACATGGCAAAAAAGAAGCCACCTGCAGGACTCGTTAGATATAATTTTACTGGGCAGTGACACTGCACAACTAGAAAGGAACAGTCCAACACAGACAGATCAATTGGTGTTTTGCTATCATGAAACCTATTGTAATTAAGCAATTTCCAAACACAATATACACATAAAACTGTCAATCCTACATTAACCATACCTGGGTCCTGGGGTAATGAAACCACCTCAGAACAGGGCGAAAATGACACATAACTTTGTTCTCCCATAATTTTGTTGGCCACAGTAAAGTTTATATTAGTGAAACCTGCAACGCTTGCTCTGTTAATAAAGGAGAAAAAGGTAACACATACATGACATGGTCTTAATAGTCATAGGCAACATCTATGACTTCTTCATTATCTTCTTGCTTTCAATAGCAGCAAGATAAATACCTATAAGAATGAAGAGGAATCAATGGTCCATTTTCATAGCCATACATGGTGTTTCCCTTGCCTACGTCAACAATGTTGTGTCCGTTCTGAGAATAGGAAGATGATGATGTCTCCTCTACGTCTATGACATATGTCACATAGGTGGCTGTCATCTTCTGCTTGAAATCGTTGTATGTGTAGTCCAAATCAGACTTCGAAGGCAAACAACCTTCAGGAGAAACAAGGATATAAGTGGTACACATAACCCACTATTTTTGAGACTACCAGCACAGTTGGAGAACATGTCACATTAACCACAATTTTGATTGCTCTTCAAGTACTGCCTGAAACAAAAAACTGAGGGCAACACACAGTCTCAGAAATTCCCTCTGCTGCAATGCAATTTACTTGGTTGCCTTTCCTACTCTCCAGTGTTATTCATTTAATCTCCCTTTGGTTTTACTTCTCCCATACACAGTAGAGCTTCTCTGTGAAGGCATGTTAGTGATGGATCCTGGTGTATTTGTGGACAACTTCTGCTACACGTCAGCCATGTCAATACCCTCTAAAAAAAAAACTATCAAATGTAGAGAATATTCCACAAACAAAGAAAAGGACTGAAAAAGGGCAATTTGAGCTTGATAACATCATGCTGCTCAAACAGCACCAAGCTTCATTCAGGGTGATGCTAAACTCATCCTGGTCTCTACTGTCTTGCTGTGTCTGACACAAAGTCTTTTCACCTAAACCCTGAGAAATGAAGGAGTTTTATGTTTTCTCTCGCCATAGAGACAAATTAGATGAAACAATCAGTGACCAAAACAGTTTCTCTTCAAAAAAGACTCAGAAAAACAGGATACTGTAATCAAACAGTGATCAACATGGCACCAGCTACAGAACAGCATTACTTGGTGCAGTGTGTGCTGTTAAAAGATGAACTCCAGAAATTTCAGGCAAATTATATAGCTGGGATGTGTGATGTAAGTGATGACAACATGGCTCGAACTACCAGCTGTCAGACATCTCAAGGGTAAACAAAATGACTAAAATTATTCCAAGTGCTATGAAGAAACATCTTCCCTACATAACTGAAGTTTGCTTATATTGCTTTCTGTTGATTGCCTTTACAAAGCTAAAGCTCCTTTAGGGGCAGATGCAGTATTGGATTCATCTTTAAAAAGGAGAAGTTTTAAAGGGGTTCTGAAAGATTATGAAGTGAAGAAGCTCGAACAAGTTTTCTACAGTTGCATACATAAAATTTGATATGCACTGCAAGCAATAGCAAAGCTCCTATTAATTTTAGCTGCGTAAGAACAGCATAGGTCTATGAGAGCACTAATCTGTTCACAGTAAAAGCAACTGAGATTGGAGTTAACTTAGTTGTGTAGAAATGAATGTTCAGTAACATCCTAAATACTTCTGATGTCCTGTCTGGTCCCTAGTTCCATTCCAAAAGGAGGAACATGGTCCCTAGTTTCTTTTCAAAAGGACACACATCCCAAGTTATATCTGCACTCCTCTGTGAATGTCTTGATTATCACCATAGGGTATCACATCCAGCTTCTTCTTATACAAAGGAATAAAAGTAATAGTCCCCTCTGTTTATCCTAAAGGTAACGATGTCTGCTTTGAGGCAGAGAAACATAATTCAAATGCATTAATACTATCCAAACACCATAAAGTTGAAGTGATGTTTGGCCCTAAGGATGGTTTTCTGCTCCTACCAAAGCACTGATTGGATTCCATAAACATGCAGGATCTTTCTTCCTTAATTCTCTCAAACAAATCTTCAAATTCCACTTACTGGAATTCTTTACAGTCAAAACCACACAGAATAATACACTGAATCTCATCAAGACTAAAAAAGACTGGTTGGAAGCACAAGCAGAGTTGTCACTGTGCCTAAGACACTGACATTCAAATCAGCAACTCCAAGACAACTCAGCTACACCTGAAAAAATAGGAATTTTCTGTACTGTTATACTATAGACAGCTGGGCATTTCTTGGACATATATTATATGGAAAGCCACAGAAGAAAGAGCTACAAATCACTGCATGATGAATTTCCATTGTTAAAACAAAGGATAAGCAGGAATGTCACAATCCACCTGGGGAAAAGTTATCTCCATCAGCTGTGCTATTCATCTAATGTGTGGTAAGAAATGAAGAGATCAACCAGAACCTACCCTGTAAAGTCATGCTGCTTTATTTTATGATTTCTCCCTAGACTTTCGCCAATTACAGAAGCTTTGATGCTTTAAAGATGTGAGTTTTATAGACTACTATCTAGCTTTCCCTACAAGTAATGCTGACAGTATTACTCAAGCCTTCCACCTGCATCCAATCTTTCTCAGTTAAAGTGTTTTAAGTCAAAATGAAAGCTCTCTCTTGTTATAAGCAGAAAAAAAAAAATCACCAAACCACATTTTGGACTATGGACATCTGCTTTAAAGTCTAAAGGATTGGATATTCATTACAGTAAAGTTTATGTCATGACAAAATGCTGTCTTTTAAGTTGTTTCACACAGCTAGGAGACAATATTATGACAACTTACCTTCTGCTTCAGTTATGATCATTACTGCATAAGCTTTTAACGGTCCATTCACTGACTCAAAATCGGGAAATTCAACAGACAATGAGTTGTGACTGACTGCCCTGACTAAAGGAGCTTTGTTTGGAACAGGTGGATCTATAAACAGACAAATATACATATTCTTAGTACTTTAATGACAGATAAAGATAAGCTTTTTCAAGCAAGAAAATGTAATGACATTGTTCATAGCATGCATATTTATAATAGAATCATTTAGATTGGAAAAGACTGCTAAGGTCATCAAATCCAACCACTCATGTAACTACAGAATCCACCACCAAACCACGGCCCTCACTGCAATATCCACACATTTCTTAAACACCTCCATGGACTGCAACTCCTCACTTCCCTTAGAAGCCTGTTCCAAAGCCTAACCACCCTTTCCACTGAGAAATTCTCCCTGATACCAAACCTAAACCTCCCCTGACACATTTTGAGGCCGTTTCCTTGAATTCTATTACCTGCCACCTAAGAAAAGAGACTGACATCCCCCTCACCGCAGCCTTCTTTTTTCTCCAGGCTAAACTGTACCACTTCCTCCAAATGTCTTGTTTTCAAATTAGTCCATTCTCCAGATTCGTTGCTCTTTTCTGGATGTATTCCAGCAACTCTTGTAGTGATGGGCCCCAAAGCCAAAACAAAGTATTCAAGATGCAAACTCACCAGTCTCTCTGTACTCGGCACAGTCACTACCCTGGTCCTGCTGACCATGCTGTTTCTGACACAGGCATGTATGCCATCAGCCTTCTTAGACACCTGGGCACACTACTACCCATATGCCATGTGTAGCCCAGCTCCCCCAGGCCTCTTCTGCTGGTCAGCCTTCCAGCCACTCTTCTGCAAGACTGTACTGCTGCTGCATGGGGTTGTTGTGATGAAACTGCAGCACCCAGCATTTAGCCTTGTTGAAGACCGTGTAACTGGATGTGGTCCCTCAATCTAATCTATACAGATCCATCTGCAAAGCCTTTCTACCCTCAAGCAGATTAACATTCCTGCCCAACTGACAATATCACAGGTGCACTTCATCTCATCAAGATCATCTACATAAAAATTACAAAAAAAACTACCCCTAGAACTGAGACATAGGGAACCCAACTTGTGATCAGCCACCAACTGGATTCACATTCACAATGACCCTCCAGGACCGACCATCCAGCCTGCTTCTTACCCAGCAGACAGTGCATCCATCCAAGCCATGTGCAGACAGATTTTCCAGAATGCTGTGAGAAATGGTATCAAATGCTTTGGAAAAGTCCAAGTAAACAACATTCACATCCTTTCCCTTTCCACTATGCAGATCATCTTATCACAGAAGGTGATCAGGTTAGACCTGGCCTTCATAAACTCACGCTGACTGGGTTATGATTACCATGTTATCCTATACATGCCATGAGATGGTACTCGAAATGATCTGCTTCATGAATTTCCCTGGTCATCACTCCTCATGCGTGCATGAGATAGACTTGGCATGAATGTAGTACCTTATTAATAAATGTATATGCTGATATATAAAGTTTCTTCTTCTGCAATAGCAAAGTTAATACTTTTGTCCTACAAATATCTTCCATAATCTGATCCTACTGCTTACCTGTAATGCTTGTTTTACATATTTTCTGCACTGGAAGACTCGTTAAACCTTCTGAATCAGTTGTAACGCTAACAGTATAGGTTTTGTAGTAATCTAAAGGTTCTGTTTTGAAGATTTCTTCTGAGCCTTCTCTCCCACAGAATTGACTCCGTTGGTTTTTTGTCCAAGTATCATTAGATATTTCAATATCAAAGCCAGAATAGCCACCATAAGGACAGTCCCACTTCAGCATTAGGTAAGACGTATTAGCCACTGCTTCACACTGAAATGCATTCACTGAGGAAGGAACTGGGGGAAAGAAAAAAAAAGGAAGTAAGAAATCAAGTATAGTGACAACGAAAAAGTAGTCTGTTTATAAGCTCTTCTGCATATAAGAGTTTATAAAATATTGGTATTCCTTTCTAGTTCTAAACAGAGGAAGCTACCACCTACAAAAAAACAATAAGGAAGAGATGTATTTAGCACACTGTAAATACACAGAACCCTTCTGCATTAACTCCTCTGCAGATTAATTTACCGAGAAAAATGAGGTTGAATAGCTGTTCATCAAAATCAGCAAAGCTTTCAAATACTATTCAACTACTGAACAAGAACATTCTTATACTTGTAGACAAATACTAAATAGTCTTTGTTATTCATAGCACCCTCTGTGATTTAGGGATAGCTCTTACAAAAATTTCAGCTGGTCATCTATCATTTGCAACTCCAGAAATGGAGAAACATGGATACAAACAAAAGAACGTGGGATCAAAGGATGCAGATGTGCTATCATATAAAGGAAATGCTACTTATGGCCTTACTGGATAGGTAGAGCGCTAGGGACCCTGTACATGTGGAAAGTGACTGTAGAGCAGACAAATGATGAGATAGGAAATAACAGTGACTCCAAAGGACATGCTTAAGAGACTGAAAAAGAACCTCAATTGACTCCTCAAAATAGTGCCAGAACAGAGGAAAGGGGAGAACAAGAAGGGAGTTACAGCAGGAGCAGCACTTTAGTCACTTTCCAAACAATGCACTGTGTGGGAGCCCTTCAAAATAAGGACCCGAGGCCCCCACTCACAAGGAAGAGAAGGTAAAAACACAAAACTCCTACCCACACAAATGTCTCTGACAGCAGGCAGGGAATGTGCAGCACCTGTGCCCGTAACAATATCTCAGAGCTCATGTAGGTAGGCAGAACATAGGCAGAGCTGCTGCACAACAAAACACAATCCACCAGAAACACAACTGCAAAAAACAGCCACTTACCAGTATTTTGGCTTATGGATGCTCCTTTTCCTACTGTCTGATCATCAGCCGCTATTGCAAACACCGTGAAATTGTAAGAGGTCCCAGGGATTAAATAGGTTACAATACTTTCAGTGACATCTGACATCGTCTCGTTAATTAAGCTCTCATGTGCAACCTCTATCCTATATGTATAGGAGGCTGATGCTGTGTCATTCACTGTCCAGCTTAAGTTGACAGAAGTCATAGTAACATATTCTGCCTTGAGATCAAGCACCATGCTGGGTTCTGGGAAAGGCAAAACAACAATCCATCAAACTGCAACAATATCAGCTCACAAACAACACAGGAAAGACACCGACACACCACTACTTCACTTTCTTCATATCACTCATCAATCAGAGTGCAGGACCACCAGAGGTTCCTGGAGGCCTTGCCATCAATGGGCTTGTAAGAGAAAAGTGTGGAAGAGGCATCTGGAGTGGGATTCATCTCCTTCCTACATTCAGAAGCAAGAGCAGCCATGACTATCATGCCAGTACTCCTACAGTTTCCCTTGGGAATGCAGAGAGGTGGGCAGAAAGGAGACAATGGTGCAGAGAAATGGGGCAAAAATAGTGCATCTCAGCACAACTGGAGGTAAAAAAAGATCAGTTATCACTGGAAGACAAATAGGAGTGAGGACCTAAGAACCCTCCTCCTTTTTCACTGCTCAAGGCCCCACGCTCACTCCAACAGCACAAAGAACATCTCCAAGACTCCCTCTGCAGCACTTTTCTCTCCACCCATCTCCAAATCAGGGTAATCAGTCACTATGGACAGGCAAATCAGGAGAGACAGACCTTTGGGTAACAACTGGAAAGATAGGAGCACATACACACGTATGTATCAGGAGAACATGAATGACAAGGTGAGCACCTGTTTCCTTTGAAATACAGCACGGTCATTAAGCAGGCTGCACTACAGCCTCACAGACCAGCTCCAGAAAAGTCTCCCCTACAGCACCTATGAAGACTTAAAATACTCAGTACAGACAGCTAACAGGATAGACAAGGCAGTTCTCTTAAGCCAGTGCTGCCCAAAGCTTACTCTGCCACTCTAGATTCACAGCAGATATGGGCCCCAAAATAACAGAAGACCCCCAGATGCACTCTGTTTTGTGAGAGCATTTAAAGTACAGGTCTGAAGCCCATACGCCTTCGGAAGTGAATGCAGTGAAAGTGCCTACACAAATCCCAAGCAGAAGAGGAAGTTCCTCAGGAAGAGTCCCTTCTATGTGCCACAGGTGTTGTTAAGAAAATTACTCACTTCCTGTTTCTTTGAGAAAGGTTGCTGAAGGTTGCTTTAAGAATTAGGGTTATGTTTATAACATACACATACCTCCAACAGCAAGCAGCCTGTGTGCAGCACTTGTACCAGCAAAAGTATTGCACTTCACCCCTCAGGGAGTGAAGCAGAGCCCTGTGCTGCACAGCAAAATACAGTCCAGCAGAAACACAACTACAAGAAACAGCTACTTACTTGTATAAAGGCTTATGGATGCTCCTTCTCCTGCTGTCTGACCATCCGCTGCTACTGCAAAGACTGTGAAATTGTACAATGTCCCAGGGATTAACCCAGTAATTTCAGTTGCAGTGGTATCTGATGTCTCGGTGTTAATGGAGAGCCCATTTCTAGCCTCTATTCGGTACGTATAGGAAGCTGAAGCTGTGTCATTCACCGTCCAGGTTAAGTTGACAGAAGTCACACCCACATACTCTGCCTTGAGGTCAAGTATCGCACGGGGCTCTGGGAAGGGCAAGACAACAATCCATCAACCTGCAGCAGTATCTGCTCACAAACAATACAGGAAAGACGCCGACACACCACTACTGCACTTTTTTCATATCACTCATTAATCAGAGTGCAGGAGAACCACAGGTTCCTGGAAAGCAGGAAGGAGACAGTGGTGCGGAGAAATGGGGCAAAAATAGTGCATCTCAGCACAGCTGGAGGTAAAAAAAAGATCAGTTATCACTGGAAGACAAATGGGAGTGAGGACCTAAGAACCCTCCTCCTTTTTCACTGCTCAAGGCACCACGCTCACTCCAACAGCACAAAGAACATCTCCAAGACCCCCTCCAGCACATAAAGTACTCAGCACAGACAGCTAACAGGATAGACAAGGCAGTTCGCTTAAGCCAGCGCTGCCCAAAGCTCACTCTGCCACTCCAGATTCACAGCAGACATGGGTCCCAAAATAACAGAAGACCCCCAGATGCACTCTGTTTTGTGAGTGAGAGCATTACAAAAACAGGTCTGAAGCCTACATGCTCTATGAATTGAACTCAACTTCACCTCCCAAATTTGGGAGCGATTGGTCCTTGTGAAAATTCTTTGTTTTGGGCAATAGCAACAAATTCAAATAACAGTGTCTTGGTTATGCTGATTCTTCTGCTCTCTAATAGCCTATGCTTGATAGATAGCCTGCAATAGGTTCCAGGACCAAAACATCATCTCTGCCCATAACTGAATTACAAGCCTTACACAGCAGGTATGCAGAGCCATGTGATGCACAGCAAAACAAGGACCACCAGAAGCATGACTGCAAGAAACTGTCACTTACTTGTATAAAGGCTTATGGATACCCCTTCTCCTTTCGTCTCACCATCTGCTGCCACTGCAAAGACAGTGAAATTGTACGGTGTCCCAGGGATTAACCCAGTAATTTCAGTTTCAGTGATACTTGATGTCTTGTTGTTAATGGAGAGTCCATTTCCAACTTCTATTCTGTACGTGTAGGAGTCTGAAGCTGTGTCATTCATCGTCCAGGTTAAGTTGACAGAAGTCACACCAACATACTCTGCCTTGAGATCAATCACTGGTGTAGGCTCTAGGAAAGGCAGAAAAACAAACTGTCAAGACAGAGAAACGAAAAGCCACAGATACATTCACCTATTCCACACAGACTGAGTATTCAGTGTAGCCAAGAAGCATTTCTAAGGTACTGATGCCCTGCTACAGACATACCAGGACATCTCTGTAAAGGCCACAGGAATTTTAGAGGAGATTCTCTTCATTTCATGTCACATGCTAGAATATTTTTTTCCACGATGGCTTCCCAGACAGAGATAGAAGTGGAAATCAGGGAACAAAGCAAAATGCAGGGTGGCCTTCATTCTCACAGCTCAGTACTTCATAGCTCAGTACTATGCCCACACTTGTTTGAATCTGAGCTTCTCAGCTAGCCTGTCCACAACACGAACAGAAGGAAACAGGTTCCTGGGGTGTGTGAAACAGCTCAGCCATGCAGGGTGTCAGTGTCTGAAAGTTTAATTCAGCATCAACATTAGGCAGACAAGACTGACCTAGAGCAGATTAAACAAGCTTCTCTAACCAGAAGCAACTCCAGAACACAATCCCCCTTGTTATTTTGCATTGACATAGTGTGCTCCCTTGCCACTAATTTGTATGGATGTTGCCTGCTCCCTTTCCATACTGGAGCTAAAATGCAAGAAAGCTCTTATCCCATCTGCCCTTCTGATCTGAAAAAAGGTGCCACAGCACAAAGTGACAGAAGTGGCAGTACACTTGATAATGTGATCCTAGACACTGTCACAGCCCATGGGAGTCCCAGGCCGTGGGCTCTGCAGACAGCTCAGTAGAATCTTAAAGAACAAGAATCTCTTGCGCACCACAGCCTCTGACAAAACTCTATGACAACCTGCTCCAAGAAGCACTGCAGGGGGTCCATTCAGCCCTGAACTCCAGACAAGGTCATGCTGCTGTAGCAACTAGACCCCTACATACCTCAACAGTTTGGGCGTTCAAGACTAACTCCTCTACAGGCATCTCTCATAGAGGCTGAGCCCTTTATCTTTCTAACAGACCAACTGACATTCATGTTCACAAGAACCAGAAGCAAAGCAATAAAGCAATGAGTAACAGCACAAAGTTAAAAAAACAAGGAAAAAAAGCAGGGCTCTGTTACAAATTGTTACTTTACTTGTAGTTGAGAGGCACTAGTGGTTTCTTACTTGTATAGAGGCTTGTGAATGCTCCATCTCCTTCTGTCTGATTATCAGCTGCAACGGCAAAGACTGTGAAATTGTACAGTGTCCCAGGGATTAATCCGGTAATCTCAGCCATCGTGACATTCGATGTCAGGTTGTCAACAAAAGAGTCACTTGTAACCTCTATCCTATACGTGTAGGAGGCTGATGCTGTGTCATTCACCTTCCAGCTTAAGTGGACAGAAGTCACACCAACATACTCTGCCTTGAGATCAAGCACCGCACGGGGCTCTGGGAAAGGAAAGACAACAACCCATCAACCTGCAAGAGTATCTGCTCACAAAAATGACAGAAAAAAACCAACACGGACACACCACTAATTCACTTTCTTTGCATCAATCGTTGATAAGAGTGCAGAAGCACCAGAGGCTCATGGAGTTTTGCCATCAAAGAGCTTCTAAGGGAAAACTGAAATAAATGCCATTCTGAGATTGGGATTCATCTCCACTTGGCGCTCCAAAGAAAGAGCACACATCACAACAGTGCCAGCGCTGCCAGGATTTCTTTCGGAGATGTAGAGAGGACAGTATGAAAGAGATGAGGGCTGAGAAGAGTATATGGAAGGAAGACAATTAAAATGAACAAACTACAAAACCAAAATCAGATCAGGGCAATGTTTCTGCTGCACTCTAACATCCCATCCCTTGCAAACAGCCTGCACTGAGCTCCAGGACCAAAATATCACCCCACCAGCACTGAATTACAAGCCTTACACAGGTATGCAGAGCCATGTGATGCACAGCAAAACACAGACCACCAGAAACTGTCACTTACTTGTATAAAGGCTTATGGATGCTCCTTCTCCTGCTGTCTGACCATCCGCTGCTACTGCAAAGACTGTGAAATTGTACAACGTCCCAGGGATTAACCCAGTAATTTCAGTTGCAGTGGTATCTGATGTCTCGGTGTTAATGGAGAGCCCATTTCTAACCTCTATTCTGTACGTGTAGGAAGCTGAAGCTGTGTCATTCACCATCCAGGTTAAGTTGACAGAAGTCTCACCAACATATTCTGCCACAACACGAAGCACTGGGCTGGGCTCTAAGAAAGGCAGGAAAACAAACTGTCAAGACAAAGAAATACAGAGAGAAAAAAATGCCAGTCACATTCCCTTATTCCATGCTGACTGAGCATTAATTGTAGCCATATGACATTTCAATAACACCAACCTATTTTTTTTCTAGCTCCAGGAACAAAGCATCATTCCATCGTGAAACACTGTTACATCAGAAAGCAAAGGTTAAAAGCTGAGCTGTTTAAAATAGACTGCAAGTTTTATTTAGAGTTGAGAGGCACCAGTAGTTCCTTACTTGTATACAGGTTTAAGGACAATCCTTCTTCTTCAGTTGTACTGTTGACTGGTGTTGCAAATACTTTGAAGTTATAGGATGTTCCAGGGATTAACCCAGTAATTTCAATTCTGCTGATATTTGATGTTTCGTTGCTAATGGAAGTAGCATTCCTAACCTCTATCCTGTATGTGTACGCAGTCAAAGCTGTGCCATTGACCGTCCAGGTTAAATTGACAGAAGTCACACCAACATACTCTGCCTTGAGATCAAGCACTGGGCTGGGCTCTGAGAAAGGCAAGACAACAATCCATCAAGCTGCCAGAATAGCCATTCAGAAACAACAACAGAAAAAAAAGGAAAAAAAGAAAAGCCACAGACACACCACTGCTTCACTTTCTTCACATCGCTTGTCAATAAGAGTGCATAAGCACACCAGCAACAGCACAAGAGGCTCCTGGAGGATTTGCCATCAATGGGCTTGTAAGAGAAAAGTGAGAAAGAGGCATCTTGAGTGGGATTCCTCTATCTCCTGCATTCAGAATCAACAGCACACATGACCGCTGTGCCAGTACTCTCGGATTTCAGGGAGAGCTTGGTCCGTGGGGAAATTCTGTGTTGCAGGCATCAGTGACAAATTCAAACAGCATCCAGGTTGTGCTTCTTCTGCACTCTAAAAGCCTACACTTTAAAATATAGCTCACAACATGCTCCAGGACGAAAGCTATCACCCCAGCACACACTGATGCTGAATTAGAAGTCTCATGCAGGTAGGCAGAGCCCTGCGCTGCACAGCAAAACACAGTCCACCAGAAAAACAACTGCAAGAAACAGCCACTTACTTGTATATAGGTTTATGGATGCTCCATCTCCTTCTGTCTGATTATCAGCTGCTACTGCAAAGACTGTGAAATTGTACAGTGTCCCAGGGATTAATCCGGTAATCTCAGCCATCGTGACATTCGATGTCAGGTTGTCAACAAAAGAGTCACTTGTAACCTCTATCCGATATGTGTAGGAGGCTGACGCTGTGTCATTCACCGTCCAGCTTAAGTGGACAGAAGTCACACCAACATACTCTGCCTTGAGATCAAGCACCGCACGGGGCTCTGGGAAAGGAAAGACAACAACCCATCAACCTGCAAGAGTATCTGCTCACAAAAATGACAGAAAAAAACCAACATGGACACACCACTAATTCACTTTCTTTGCATCAATCGTTGATAAGAGTGCAGAAGCACCAGAGGCTCATGGAGTTTTGCCATCAAAGAGCTTCTAAGGGAAAACTGAAATAAATGCCATTCTGAGATTGGGATTCATCTCCACTTGGC